>CAHIKZ030003431.1:1662500-1680000 GCA_903632075.3 Acanthosepion pharaonis
CAATTACTAAATGTCAGAACTATACTAGATATTTTGTTACATGTAAAATTTTATTATAGACATTCTATACAACTATTATTAGTATAAATAAAACATTTTGAAAAAATATAGAATATATATTCCATAATATTATAAAATTAAATAATATTACATACAAGACATTTTGAAAAATCATATTATAGATAATAATATAAAATATATATTCTATAAAATCCTATAATAATATGATATTATTACATATAAGACATTTAAAAAACTATATTATAGATTATATATTATAAAATATATATTCCATAATATTATAGGATAATATATTATTACATATAAGACATTCTGAAAAAATTATAGTATACAATATACTTTATAGAATATATTTTCTATAATATTCCATAATAATATCATTACATTATATCATTACAAGACAATTTGAAAAATCATATTATTTACAATATTATAAAATATATATTCTATAATATTATAATATTATTACTTATAAAAAAATTCTGAAAAATCATATTATAGATAATATTATAAAATATATATTCTATAATATTCTATAATAATATGATATTGTTACATATAAGACATTTTGAAAAACACAGTTTCTAAAAATATGAAAAAATACTATTCTTATTTGGGGTTAAAAAATCAGGTTTCATTTTCATTAAAATTTCATTAAAATTTCATTAAAAATTTAAAATTTCATTAAAGTTTCATTAAGTTTCATTAAAATTTAAATTTCTATCATATTTTATTTAGTCTGCAGAATCTTTTTAACCATTTCACCTCAAGCAAGATGATAAAGCCACTGAGATGCAAGGGGATACTGAGGAGTGAAGGAAACTGAGAAAATGCTATTGAGGAAAAACAAACAATAAAAGGAGCAGGATTCAAGGAGACAGAAGATGACAAATGACACTGCAAATTTAAGTAAATATGCCAGTAATATAATAAGCCTGTACACCAATAAGTCCATAGCCCATTGATGAAAAAAGGCATTGATCTTACTCAATAAATATTTATTTTTCAACATAACCTTCTTTATTGTCAATGCACTTAATTCAGGGATGAATATTGAGCAAATAGATCAAACAGTATTAAAAATGGGTTTGAGTAAATGAAGCCTGTAGGTTTTAGTGAGGACTATCCTTCTCTAAATGTTGTAGACTGGTGGCACAATCACAAAGAACTGTATCAAATAATAGAAACTACATCACTTGAAGGCTTTCATCAGCAGGAACAACTAAAATAAATACTATGTGTGACTTGAAGAGAAAATAATGACATAATCAAGATTTCAACACAACTTCAAACAAAAGGTTAGAATGGAAACTGCCATCAAGACTGGAAAGAACAATGACAGTTATAGGTCAGACAAAATCCTTTACAATCCTTTTCCAAGTTAAAATACATATGTTAGTTGAGTCTGAAGTTTTCCTGACCTGCAGTAGTTTAAACTTTATAAAAAAAAAATGTAGTGTAAAGCCATTGCATCATATGAACAAAGTTAAGGATTTTTTTCATCGATTTTCTTTTAATGTTTGCAAATGTGATTATGACTGACTGCAAATATGCTTCTTGGATTTGCTTTTAATATTAATTACTAAAATTTCTCACTATTGATTTGAAAAGTAAAATAGAAATGCATTCTTCTAGTCATGCATATTTTTAATTATTTTACCAACAGCAATTTCAGAACAAGCATCAGATTGTTTTATTTTTTGATGATGATTTTGGCTTTGGATTGGGAAAGAATTTATCTTTCTTTAGAATTGGAATAGTTTGTTGCTAAAGACTGAAAATTAAACACATACATATATACACACAAACATGCACACACACCATATGTTGTTTGAAAAATCTAGACATATAATGTCTATTTATTTCTATTTTAATCCTCTCAAATTCACAGATCAATTTCTTAGTGGTACTATTAAACTAATTAAGAAAGACACCATAATTTTTTCATTCCTTTTATTTTCCCAAGTACTTTCAATCTGTTCCAAAATTATCTTCATGGGTGAATTGCTAGGACAAAAAAATAATGTAATTGATAGTTGTGAATTTTTTTGTAAATGCACATGAAATGTGTTCTGTTACTTCAAAAATTAACATTATCTAAGGGAGGTAACTTAATTTATACTTGTAACTTTGTTTTCAAAAATTGCAATTTAAGTATTTTAAAACATTTCTGTTATAATCATAATTTTTTTAAACTTACAATTTAGGTATTTTAAAACCTAATCAGATCTTGGAGCCTTTATATACAGGGTGCGGTGATTAAATTGTCACCATTTTATATTTTTAATTTCGTGCAAGTCCAGTGCTTTTTTTTATTTTGTCAACTGCAAAATATAGTAGGGTCAGTTGGGCACCATCTTTGAGAAAAAGAGCACAATGATACAATTCACTCTGCCAGAAAATTGGAAATGGCATGCTGTACTGCTTGGCATTTGTGCCAGAAACTCCAATACAAACATTTTATAGCATTTGGGTGTCAGTCTGAGGGCAGGGCAGAGGAGTTGGAAAGAGTTGGATGGTGATGACAAAGGTGTTTGGAGTGATCACAAGAGATGGAGATGTGATGTCTCCCATTCATCTCCCAACAGGGCCTCAGACTTAACATGGAGGCCTACATCAAGTGCCTTGATGAGGTAGTGATGCCTTGGATCAAACGAGTGGATACTGGAAGACACTATGGCAGTACTTTGCACTATGCCACACAAGCAGGAGGACACCCAGTCATGGCTGTCAGACAATTTCTGCAACCCCCTTGATTATGTGTGGGGCACAGTTGAGCAAGAGAACAACAAAACTCCTTTAAAACCAAAGATGAACTGAAGGCAAGGAACATGGCAGCATTCCCCAATTAAATTGGAGACCATCCAGAAGAGTTGCAGGAAATTCCAAAGTCATCTAGAAGCCATGGTTGAAATCAATGGCGATTTTACTGAATAAATTTACTCTTTAATATTTCAAAGATATTTTTGTGTAATTTTGGTAAATATATCTGTTAAAATTAAATTTTAAGATACACAACAATTTAACCAGTGTTATTTTCAATTTTTTTTGTTGCATTTAGATGACAATTTATCCATCGCACCCTGTATATACATGTGTGTGTGCATGTGTGTGTGTTCCTTTAAGTATAGCACTGTTTATGTATTTGTATATTTAAATAGAGAACAATAAAAGAACAAGAATTAAGAAGACAGTAGATAACAATTGACATTGCATTTAAATTTTTGAAGATCAAAGGTGACTAATAAGCAAGAAGCTGGAAGAGAGTATCCCAAGTGGGAAGTGCAAGAGAAGAAATTGTTAGCTTAGAACTTTGACGGTTACATCTAGCCATTTAAACTATAAAATCATGAGACCTTACCACCAATCTAGTACTGCACTTGAATTCAGAAAGTCTAGGTACATAGAGAAAAATAATATTCATTTCTTATAAAATACAAAAAAATATAGCACGAGTCAAAAGTGGGGATGGGGAAAACTGGTTTTCATGTGTCTTATAACTAAACTTAGTTCATCACAATCACTGCCCCAAACATAACACAGCATTCCTCATAACAAAACAAAACATTCTTCCTCACTATACTTACTACAGTCACCATAATACCTCAAGTCTCTATGAAGACCTAACTGGTCTCCATCTGTACAATTTGTTTGTGGGTGGTGGGGAATATAATAACAAGAGGAAAGTTCACCATGAAAGCACTTTTAGAAAAGGTACCGGGAAGCTACATTATGGCGGTGGGAAAAAAAACTTTAGCCTAGATACCAGGTCATGGCTGATGACATTGCAGATTGTTCTTTGAATTTTACCAAGAATCTCTAAATATATAGCAGGAGCACCAGACCAGATGTGGCAGCAATATTATGCATGCAAATATGAAAGCATAGATGTAACTACTTTAAAATTGTAGTATCATATGTAAATTAGAGAGACAAGTATAAATAGAGAACAACTGGTGAACATAGGGAACAGCTATACCTAGCAAACTTGGTTGCTATTGGTGATACAGAGAACTGTACTATGACTAATACTACGCAGAGGAATAAGCAAAATATAACAAAAATATTATTACCTTTATACATTTTCATATAAAAATAAAATATGCCTTTCTATTAACTGACATATATAGATGTATTCAAATATGCATACATATGTGTGTGCAGGGAGGGGGCTCTATATAAATCAAAAATATTAGTACATATTCATGTGGAGGTGCCAATGAACTAACAAACAAAACAGAAAATGAAATCAGTAATCCAAGTTCAAATTCCAGCTGAGACAGTTCATGTTCAGTTCAAACTAATGCCTTTGGAAAAAGAATGAATCTATCTCTTCTTCCCACAAGCTATGGGTAAAATAACAGGACTCTCTACCCTTTGGTAGCTAGGAAGAAAAAACTCTGAATTCAAACTCACATGGCAAGGAGCTAGCAAATTCACCCTATCAAATTTATTTGCTACTCAAACTACAGCAGCATCACCTTGCTGGGTGTGGTTGAGGAAGTCTATATTTACTTATATATATATATATATATATATATATATATATATATATATAAAGTAAATATAGACTCATATATATATATTATGAAATGGACTAAGTCCAACAATTATTTTAATATATTTATTGTTCATACATTATTTTTATAGATACACTAATTTAAGTAAATCCTCTGTTTATAATAAACAGTATTAACAATATATACCAGCCTGAATGTCTGAAAAATTTCATAGAAAATATGTGTCCTTTGACAGGAATCAAACCTATGTGATGGTTCCTTGTATGATACAGGTTTGATTCATATTTTCTATTTTCAGGCTGGTAAATGTTGTTAATACTGTTTATTATAAACAGAGCATTTACTTAAATATTTGTATCTATAAAAATAACATATAAACAATAATTATATTAAAAGTACATATATATATATATATGTGCATATATATATATGCATATTTTTCTAAAAATTAATGGATTTTTAATTTTACACCTTTTTTTAATTCAAACATTATTTTTAGTGGATGCACATGTTTGAAAAAGACACACCATTTTCTTAAAAGGGAAATTAGAACATTTTGCTCATTGTAGCTAAATGGTCTAAAGTATCTTGAGATCAAATGGTGGTTTCTCCTACAAAGGAGAACCGGCTACACAACACATTTTCTTTATTAAGTTTTTTATGTACACCAGCCAGTAGATGTAATATACACTGTTTAAAATAAAAATGGACTATTTATTTAAAACCTGGCTATCCACTAAATAATATATATATATATATATATATATATATATATATATATATATATATATATATATACACACACACATATATATATATATATATATATATATATATACACACACACATATACATATATATATATATATATATATATATATATATAGATAAACCTAGTGAGCCAGACAAACCTACCTAGGTTTCACCTAAACAGATCGTCAGGAAAAGCCGGCTTTCCCTGAAGATTCATTTAAGGTGAAACCTAGGTTAATTGTCTGGCTCTAAATGTATCTAGGTCTGCTCTACAGTTGTATTGAGCTCTTTTGTTGTTAGTTGTTTACTCGTATCAGGGTTTTTTCTTTGGGCTTCAAACCTGTATCTGTGCGATTTTTTTCAACAGACTTTCATGTTTCTAGCTCTTTCTGTTTTTAAAAGCTTTTTTCCCTCAAGGTTGATTTGATTATTGGCAAATCAAAAATTCAAGGGTTTTTCGAAATGAGTATAGTTATCTATATTTGTATTTATATATATATATATTGGTTTGGTTAAATAATTTAAACATATAATGTCAATTTATTTTGATTGAGATCCTTTCAAGATCACAGATTAATTTCTTGGTAGCCTTAGAAAATTAAGAAAAATACCCAAATTTTGTTTCCAATAATTTTTATTTTCCCAAGTACTTTCAATCGCATTCAAGACCACCTTCAGGGGGTTAAATTGTCTGTGAATGTGTATATGCATTTCTGTAAATTTAAAATATTTCAACTGTTTGTTTTTCTACATGATGCAGCATTTATGAAAAATTCATGTTTTTTGGGGTTTTTTTTTCCTATATATAAAATAAAATGAAAAAATGACCTCCCTTATACTGTGGAAAAAAAACGTGAATTTTGAATTTTTAATCTAGAATGCTACATAACACAGTCAAATGAACAGTTGAAACGTTTTGAATTTATAGAAATACATATACACATTCACAGGCAATTTAACCCCCTGGAGGTGGTCTCGAATGAAACTGAAAGTACTTGGGAAAATAAAAATTACTTGAAAGAAAATTTTGGTATTTTTCTTAATCAATATTCTAAGGCTACCCAGAAATTAATCTATGAACTTGAAAGGATCACAACCAAAATTAATTGACATGATATGTCTAAATTATTTAACCAAACTTGTGTGAATGAAAATATGCTGCCTAATTACACACCCGCATACACACACACACACACATTCATATAAATAAATAAATAATATATATATATATATATATATATATATATATATGGATATATTAATGTATATTTGGGTAACAACCTTTCTTATAAACAATTTTTTGATAAATATGACAGAGAAGGAAAATTTAATTGTTTTTTTATTTAGTTTTTCAACGTTTTTACATTTTCCATTTGGTGTGAATAAGGGAGAACTTTGAAAATGTAATTTGAAAATGGCTGAAGTAGTGGCCAAAAGCGCTTGGAACAATGGACATTATGGAAATTTTGGGTACTCCCTTACTCCTACGAAACAGAAAAATGGAAGAACACTGGAAAAACTAAATAAAAAAAAATAAATAAAAAAAACCTAAAAAAAAATTAATTGAATTTTCCTTGTCTTCCATATTTAACAAAAGATATATATATATATATATATATATATATATAAATATATATATATATATATATACATTCATTCATACGTATATATATACATACATACATCCATATACACACACAGACACACACACATATATATATATACATATATATATATAAATATATACAGGGTGCCCAGTAAAAAAGTGGCAAATTCAGAAATAAATTTATTTAGCTATCATGATTCAGGCACAAACATTTTGCCTGAATGTTCAACACAAAGTTGTAAGTATTTTAACCAGGAGGAGGCAGTATCTTTGCAGATAGTGTCAAAAGGAATTCCATTCCAAGGTTCAGTTAAGTTCCACTTCAATGAATCCATATTGACAATGTCCCAATGACAGTTTTGCAAGTGAGTTAGGAGTATCACTCCAGATGCAGTAAACCATAACATTCAGATCTGGGCTTTTAGAGGGTCACTGAGATGGATCAATTTAAAGCTGGTGTATTTTCTTGGAGAATACATTTGCCACTTTTTTACAGGACACCCAACACTCTGTATATATATATATATATATATATATATATATATATATATATATATATATATATATATATATAAATAAATAGATAGATAGATAGATCAAATCTAACAATCATAAAATATGTAGTAGAAAGTCTTTATAAATTTGAAATGTCTTCTTATTTATTGAGCTTCATCAAAAGGTTTGAGAGTGGAATGATTTGAACTTATTTTTGCATTTTTAAATTCTGTGTTGTTTTTTTTTTCATTGATTGTGTGAATGTCAAATGCATATATCTTCTACAATCAGCGTGTAGGTTTAATTTTGGAAATATTAATTCAGTTTAAGTGTATATTAAAAATTGTGTGTAATATGACAAATTTTGAAAGTGAAATATAAAAGGGGCTCCAATAATTTGGACTGATTTTAATGCGAATTAAGTTTAAGTGTCTAATGATTTCTTTCAGATTTGGCAGACATTTGGGTCTTACCATAACTTAAATAACATGATCCAATAAAGAAATAAACAAATTTTCACAAATAACACTGATTTATTTACTACTGATTTTAATCCATCTTAATGAAACACCCTCATATATGATCCATCTTAATGAAACACCCTTTAAAATATTTGGCTATGTCATCTTAAAGAATGCAAGATTTGTACACTTACAAACTGACAGAATCTAGTCTTACACACTTCACTTGCAACATTTATCCTATTATATCCAATATTTAATCCACACTTCAACTAAGCTAACATTACTGTTGTGGTGTCCTCCCTCTAAAGAGTCTATGTTGGACTCTTCCGCCCACTATAAGATTAGTAGGAGAGAAGGCCTTGGGGGAACAGTTGAATAGATAGAACGCTGGTCAACTGACACACACTCACTAGTCATATAATACTTTTCTCTTGTACTTACTGTATAATATATCATATATCTGTAACACTTGTTTTGTTATTTCTTTAGCCATTTACTTGGTCACAACATCTTGCAATCTATTTGACTGTTCCCCCAAGGCCTTCTCTTCTACTAATCTTGTAGTAGGTGGAAGAGACAAAATAGACACTTTAGAGGGAGGACACCACAACAATTACAGACATTAAAACCTACACACAGATGACAGAAAATATACACATGATGTTCACACAATGACTGAAAACAAAACATACTGTTATGAATAATCAAGAGTGGTCACCTCCTGTTTTCTAACTCTCCTATTTGATAGAGCTATTTCTGTTTACTGGGACTATAAAAGGACACTATGCGCGAACCTTGTATTCTCAGTTGAATAAAACCTTCTTAAAGCCTACATCTGCATACTTTTGTCATTACACATACATAATTAAAAAATTGCCGCAAAGACACTAGCATTAATAGAATCTATACATGATATCTATACATGGAATGAAAACAAAACCTAGTAGTTAAAAATTGATACAAACATAAATACTAATGCCAATATGCATGTGTTTCTATACAAACAGTGAACATACATACATATATATATATATATATATATATATATATATATATATATATATATATATATATATATATATATATATATATATATATATATATATATATATATATATATATATATAAAACTATATATATATATATATATGAAAATAAACCCATATATATATATATATATATATAATATAAAAAATATATATATAAATATGATTTTAAAACTATAACACATAAAAACTAACCCAATATACAATTTGTAAATAAAAAAATATCTATACACACATAAACACTAAGCCAATATACATGTAATATCTATACAGTGAACACAAAACAACTTATATATATATACATATATATATATATATATATATATATATATATTTATATATATATATATATATATATATATATATATATATATATATATATATATATATTATTTTATTTTAAAACTATAACTCCGGTAATGTCAAAAAAAAAAACAGATAATATAATATGTAAAAAAAAAAAATATTAGAAAAAACTTATATTAAGAAAAAAAAAACTTCAATAAAAAAAATAAAAGACTAAAAACAACCATACTGCTTGAAAAAAATCAACCACCACCACCACAGTGTCTAGCCAAAAGAAAAAACATTGACACAGTTACCTAAGTTGAATTAAAAATGCTCAATACACTAAATAGAGCAAAATTAGAATACCTAAGAGCCAGAACCTATCTACCTGGGTTTCACCTATCAGATCATCAGGATTATTATCCTGATTATTATCCTGGTGATCCAATAGGTGAAACCTAGATAGGTTCTTATTTTATATATATATATATATATATATATATATATTTATATATATATATATATATATATATATATATATATATATACACACACATATATATATTTTACATGTACATATATATATATATATATATATATACAAACATATATATATACATGTATATATATTTTTATATATATATATATATATATATTCAAGAAGAAGAAAATAAGGGGAATATATATATATATATATATATATGTACACATTTTTATATATTTATATACGTATATATATATACATATATATATATA
The DNA here is from genome assembly GCA_903632075.3 of Acanthosepion pharaonis. NCBI lineage: Eukaryota > Metazoa > Mollusca > Cephalopoda > Sepiida > Sepiidae > Acanthosepion > Acanthosepion pharaonis. Next base: position 1,672,450 of record CAHIKZ030003431.1, read on the forward strand.
TATATATATATATATATATATATATATATATATATATATATATATATATATATATATATTATCTGTTGGTATATAATCCAAGTGAATCTAATAATATAAAATATTAAAAATTTTAAAACTGATCCACAAAAAAGACCACAATGTATTTATTATACCAGACCATATGTTAGTTGACAATGCCAACATAGTACTTCTTGGTCGAAATAGCTATTCTGATGAGGTAAATTTAGATTTCTATTTTATGTAATATATATATATATATATATATATATATATATATATATATATATATATATATATATATATATATAATTTAAAAAATAAAAAAATAACACTGAATTATTCCACTCACAAAATGTCTGATGAAATTAAATGAATAAGAAAACATTCCAAATCTATACAAAATTTTCTACTTGTTCCTTATTTTATCATATGTATAAATAAACATTTATATATTCAAACTTATTACTTATTGACTTTGATAGGCATTCACTTGAATATGTTGGTTTATTCCCTATTACAAATGATGTTAAATGTTTAATTCTTCAAGTGTTTAATTAGCATATTGAACAAACAAAATTCACATGATGGTCACAGGAAAATATTCATCAATTTCAATTTAACAGTTTCATTTCATAATTGGAACACCTTTTTATTAATTAATTTATTTTTATTCATGTGGCAAAGTTTGGTTGTTTTTAATGTTTTATTCATTTTTTTTTCACTAAGATGATATTTGTAGATTTTTAGAAAACAAAGAAACAGAATTATTTCATGGCAACTTGATTAGTTTTTTACATAAAAATCTATTATTAATATTTTTTTTTACTTCATCATATAAGCCATCTCTCTTTTGTCTTTCTTTCTTTACGTGGTAACAAATGCATTTTCAGATTTCATAAAATTGGTATGAAATCAAAAAATTACTAATTATATAGTTTTTCACATTTTATTTTAATTTTGCTTTTTTTGCTTTTTATTTGTTTTTGTTTTTAGTTTGCATCTTTATTTTTTGAATAAATTATAAATATGAATCCTGAATTTTTTTTAAAACATTTCTGAAAATCATTTTTTATTTAGTTAGGATATATTTGTTTTTTGTTTTTTTTGTTTTTTGTGTTTTTTTTCCTTTTTAGCTTATATAAGTAAATAAGTTAATTCTTTTTAAACCTTATTTTTAAAAATAATTAAACAGATAAAGCAATTCTATGAAATGATTTTAACTTATGAAAAAATGTAATAATAAGTCATTGTCCTTGTTTTTGGCAAATTTATTTTCTTTTTTTTAATGTGAAAAGGATTTTGAATTTATCTGTTCTTTCTTTCTCTCCTCCTTTCTTACTCTTATTCATTCTCTCTCACTCTTTTTTATTCTTTTAGTTCTTATTCTTTCTTTCTCTCCCCTTTATCAATTCTTATTCTTTCTCTCCTTCTTTACTCTTATTCTTTCTTTTATTCTCTCTGCTTTATTTCCCCACTTAAACTTCATTTTTAATATTTCCTCTCTATTCTCTTATGTGTTCACTCTCACTTCCTCTCTTGCTTACACTCTTTTTTTTCTCTCACACTTTATTCATTTTTTCTTTGCTTCTTTTCTCATAAAATCTTCTCTCTCACTATCTCACTTTTCCTTTCTAATTCTCTCTGCCAGATTTCTGCCTTTTTTCTCTTTTCTTCTCTCATGGAATTTTCTAATCTCTCATTCTCTCTCTTTCTCTCACCATTATTTAGTTTCTTTCTTTTTCTTTCCCATTTACATGATTTTTTTTTCTCTTTTCATTCTCTCTCTCATTTTCTCTTTGTTTTTTCCTCTTCTCTTTCTAAACTAAAATTTTCTCTTTCTTTCCCTTTTCTTCTCTTTACTCCTCAGTTTCGTTCTTCTCATTCTTTCTTTCTTATTTTCTGGCTCTCTTTCTCACAATATTTCTTTCCCTTTCACTCAAATGTTTGCCCTTTCTTTCTATTTTTTAAATTTTTTTTTTCCTTTTCTTGACAGTTTAAAAAAAATATGTGTTTGCTTTAATTTTCCTTAAGCATTTTTCAATTTTGTTTTTAAATAAAATTTTCTTTCATTTTCCTTTGGTTTCTCTTTCTTTTCAATCTTTTCACTTTCTTTGTCACCCCCCTCCCCATGTTTCCCTCTTCCCCCTTCATCCCTCCCTCTCCCTCCCCCTCTCACTTTTATTTTCCCTCTCATGGCACAGCTATAGATGCTGCTGACACAGAATCACATTCTTGGCGTGTCCTTAATGAATGCCATTGTGCTACTGCGGATCTCTGTGACTGCATCATTCGTGTCCAGTGCGTGATCTCGTGTGGACCCGTGGCCATCTTACCAAGGACGATACGGCCAACAAAATCATCCCGGCTCTTTGTGTTGTAATCCCAGACAGATATAACAAGGCTCGCCTTTTCCAGTTGCCGGGCTGACAAATTAAAACTGATAGACTCATTAAACACTGGGTCAATGGTGTTCTTTTTGCAGGATGTCTTCTTTGTCTTCATGATTTTTTCATTGACTATGAGTGACACTTTGACAAAGGGATCTGTGAATAGTCAAGAAGAAGAAAATTAAGGGGAATAAATAATTATCATTAAAACAAAAAAACAAAAAAAACAAATTGTTATGATGTTGATTTGGAGTTAGTAGAGACAAACGCCAAATAACACGTAACAATAAAAAGGGTTTTAATAGGTTGGTAAAAAGGTACAGAAATCGCCTGAGTAGTCAATAACTAGCTCAGCTAAGAACTTCCTGGTCTATCTATCTTCCGTCATGTTAACTGACGTGCCACTATTTAAAGTCTTTGTTCACAGACGCAGACAAGTTCATCTTCAAGAGGGGTGGTAGGTTTCCGACACAACAGAAAGAAAGAAAGAGAGAAAGAAAGAAAGAAAATGAATAAAGATTACAGATGCTTCTGGAATTAAGAAAGAAAGTGTTATGATGTTGATTTTGGGTTAGTAGAGACAAATGCCAAATAACACGTAACAATAAAAAGGGTTTTAATAGGTTGGTAAAAAGGTACAGAAATCACCGGAGTAGTCAATAACTAGCTCAGCTAAGACTTCTCGGTCTATCTGTCTTCCACGTTAACTGACATGCCACCATTTAAGTCCTTGTTCACAGACAAGTTCATCTTCCAGAGGGGTGGTAGGTTTCCGACACAACACAAATAGAATCAATAATTATTGTCAAATTCTAAAGTCTTCTCATTGTTTTTCACTCCCAGTATTTCCCTGGGTATGATAACAAACTATATCTGGCAGCAAAGCCTCTGGTCAGGAGATTGGAGTTTTTAAAGAGTATGAAACCACCTCTTAATTGCTGTTTTTCTCAGGTCCACCCTGGCCTGGGGTGATAGCACCTGTTAGGGTCCCAGCTATGGGCAAATAGTGAACCCCCAAACAAAAATCAACAGTACATTTTTATAATAAAATAACCAACAATAGGTTTTTCTAGAAAAATGACAATCAATGCAAAAGTAAAAAAATTTGAAAATACATTTTTATAGTAAAATTACCAACAATACATTTTATTATCTACATATTATATATCTAAAAAAACAGAACTTTACCTGAAAGTATAAAATTACATACAAAATATCTGTAGTTTGGAAGCATAAAATTACTTACCAAATATGCATTTTTCAGCATTAAATAATCCATAGAAGTTGATATATCACTAGACAAAATCAACTTAACATTAATATATATTTAAAGCAAAATGACCCATAATACCTTTTACCTGTAGTTGAAGCCATGAAATACGTAGATTTCAGCATTAAATATCCAATACAGTTTTTGATATCTCGCTAAATGAAATCAACCATTCCCAGTAACTCCTTGCATCTTAGTGGCATTATCACCTTGCTTAGGGTGAACTGATTAAAAAAAATCAAATATTAAATGTTATTTAGATAAAGCACTACAATCATTAATATTTATTTCTGTTTGAATTACTGGGATAAGGAGTTATTATTTACCTTACAGTTAAACTAATGTCCTCATCTTTGTTGTTATTATCACAAAGCTTCAGACATTGTGCCCTCTGACCTTTTTCTGGAGTAAATTGATCCCAGTAACCTTCAGGGAATTTCAAACTAAACCCTTTATCTATGAGATAGACTGTTCTTGTCCCACGATCAATGTCTATTTTTTTTAATCAAGTTCACCTCAAGCAAGGCAGTAAAGCCACTAAGACACAAGAGGTTATTGGGTGTAAAAGACTTAGAAAACAAAAACATTACTCAAAAGTGAGGCCACTAAGATGCAAGGGGCTACTTTGAGTGAAAGATAATAATAAAAACTTTAGAAGGAACTGGAAACCCAATCCTAAACAGAAATCAAGGGATAAACCTTTACTCCTGTTTAAATAACTGGGAAAGGAGTGTTAACCAGAGGATAACTGAATCTATCTATTCTTACTGAGAAAAAATGAATTAATAGTAAATAAAATTTCAGAGTTTAAGTGGAGACATTAAAAGTATAAAGTTGACAAAGACTTTACAAGGAACCAGAAAGCCAATCCTAAACAGGAAACAAGGGATAAATTGCTACTCCTGTTCAAAAGACAGGGGAGGAGTGTGAAGCAGATGATAGGTGGACCCATCTACTCCTACCGAGGAAAAATAGATAAATAGTAAATAAAATTTCAGTGTTTAACCGGAGACAATAGAGTATAGAGCTGAAGTAGACTTTAGAAGAAATTGGAAATCCAGTCCTAAACAGGAAATAAGGAGTGAACTACTACTCCTGTTCAAAAAACTGGAGATGAGGATCGATAAGAGAAAGCAGATTAGCACTACTTTTCTTTGTTTCTAATAAAATTTTCCTATATTTTGATTTCTGGAATGTTCCTTTCACTTTCACTTTCACTTTCACTTTCTGATGGGCCTTCAGACTTTTATGTCACACTTTGCATTGTCTTCTGCTATATTATGGAGATAGCTAAATTTTTATATCTGCTTCATTTTGATGTTTCCAATTCAAAGCTGACACCTTTGGCGATCTCTCTTCAACAACCTTACATTCCATCTCGTTATAGTTAATAGTTAGGCCTTTTTTCTCCCTTTTCTTTAATACTATGCTCTTTTTCATTCAGGGTTTATTATCAACACAATGCCACCCAATGTATGTTAAGATTATGGCCAGTGATTATAAGTCAGATCTTTTAATCATCTTAGGATTGCCTCACCCCTCTTTATATTTTCAATTAGCTCATTTCTTATCTACATGCAAATTTTTTTTTTCCAGTAAATATCATGGATTTATCTAAATTCGAGTTTACCTAGCAGTTCAAATAGGTCTTTGTGCTATACCTTATCAAATGCATTTGCTTAATCTGTGAAACAGACATTGGTCTTTCTGCGTTTGTACTGCTCATTCTAGTAGCATTCTGCTAATGAAGATAGGATATTTTTAAGCAGGGATTGCATTTTGAATAAAATATATAGCTTCATGTAGGAGGGGAATCTTAAAAATAGTTTTTAGAACTGTCATTTTTGGTGATTCCATTTTATGAGACAAAACAAAAAACTTCTTACCTGAGCCACCAACAAGATCAGTCTGCAGTAATTGCTTGGCTTTAATGATGTCAACATTCAAACGACCGGCACTGGGTAAATAATTTAAAGACAGCAATATCTCACCAAGATCTTGCCTCTCCTAAAAAAATTGAAACAAAAGAATGAGAAATTAAATAATATATATATATATATATATATATATATATATATATATATATATATATATATATATTCAATGTCAGATTATATATATATATATATATATATATATATATATATATATATATATACACAAAACTCCCATCAAATTCAATATATGAGGGTCAAGCAGATCAGTTCCTAGCAAACTGACAGCCTGACACCAGCACATGAGATTTGATTAGTGATGAATGTTTTGTACAGAACCATGCACTTTTTTTGAAGGGTCAAATACAGATACCTGGCACACACACACATATATATATATATATATATATATATATATATATATATATATATATATATATATATATATATTACTGAATATACATAATATACAATGTTGATAAAATGATTTTATCAATGTTGGATATTATGTATATTCACTAATATATACTTATAGCTCTGTTTCAAAATATTGACCACTGTATTTATAACACCTTAGGATTAAACATACTTACATACATGCAAGTATTTGTGCATGTATGTATATTTTTTCTACACATATATATATATATATATATATATATATATATATATATATATATATATTTATTACAATTCAATTCTGATTTGGTCTATGGCTAAAAAGAAAAAAACATAAAGGATTACCAGCAAGAAGTTAGAAATACTTCAAAATAACTTCAGTCAGGAGTTGCTGGGTTTTGTGGTATAGGTTAAATGTCAGGTATGTGAAGGGTAGTAGACGGATTACACTGAAGCGGGTTTCGGCAACAACAATCTTTGTCATTCAAGCTGCTTAATTTTGACACCAACCAATGAATACGAATATCTGGATGAAAGACCTCCATATATAAGGCCATCTGACCACATCAAATGATCAAGAACTCAGAGTTTCATTCACAAAAATACATTCTTCAATAATATATATATATATATATATATATATATATATAAAAGGCAGGATGTGTGTGTGTGTGTGTGTGTGTGTGTGTGTGTGTGTGTGTGTGTGTGTGTGTGTGTGTAACGAATGCACGGCCGCAATTTTCGACGGATTAGAACCAAAATGTACATGCACATGCTCCAAGTTAGCAGGAAGTCCAAGATTGACTTTGCATTTCCCAACTCCCATCGATAGTGAACATAATCGATTTTTTCATGCTACTACGGCAGTTTTCATGTAGTTTGCGGCCATTTTCTACTGGCCAGAGTGAAAGCCTATAGCTGGCTGCCACAAATAGGCAGGAAGATTCTGTTGGTCAGCGTGAGAGCGAACAGCTGACTGACACGAATGTTAACTAGCATGCAAAAAAATCGATAGCTGCATTCGTCACGAGTGGGAAAGACTTAAATCTGCATGGCACATTACTCCAATTGGCTCAATCGCTTGCTTAAACTCAACGTTGATTCTGATTCCGCAGAACTGGGTTGGGTGTGAAAACGTATTTGTTGTTAGCATTCTTTTTTCATTCGGTTTTTCCAGTTACATGTCCTTTTTTAGAGCTGATCGTTTTTGTGTTCATTTTGTTTAGTTCTTTTTTCGTAACAGATTTAATGTTTAGTATAGAGCTTAGAAAAAATTCGCAGTGTGAGATAGGCAAGAAGTAAGGCATGTAGCAACATCAGCACGGAAAAGGGCACTCCTTTAAAGGCAAGGAAGGGCAAAAATATTTTAAGTCAAGTGATAGCGATTGCTGTATGTGTCGTACGATTTTTTAATCAAGCACGGACAACGCCGGGCCATGCTGCTAGTATATATATAAAATAATTGTCGGACTTTATCCATTTCCTAATATATATATATATATATATATATATATATATATATATATAGGAGTGTTAATGAATATTTATCAGGTTAACG
>CAHIKZ030003431.1:1685000-1787500 GCA_903632075.3 Acanthosepion pharaonis
ATACATCTAAGTGTGTCACATCTAATTCAACCTTTACGGTGTCGCAGTCCTGAGATAATTAGAAGTTCTATCGGGATTTATTATTGTCGACCACAACCATAACATAAGATATGCAAATAACACAGTATTAATAGAAGACACTGAAAGAAAACTACAAAAGCTCCTACAAAATCAAGCAAAGGAAATCAAAAAGAAATTATTAAGCATAAACCGTAACATGACAGTAACAAGAATAAAATATGTTTATCAATATATGATATATATATATATATGTGTGTGTGGGTGGGTGGGTGTGGGGTGTGTAAAGGTATATTCAGACAACAAGTATTTGTTATGGTTCCGAATGATCATTCTAAAAATAACCTTGCCATCAGTGATGATAAAAAAAAATAAGGATATTCCATCATTCTAAAATTAAGTTTGTCGTGAGTGATGATAGAAAAGAAATATGTCATCATCTTAACCCTCGTGGTTATTAAAAAAAAAACGACCTTTCCACCACGTGGAAGGGAGTAGACAAGTAGAAGTATAGAAACACACGTCTGGCTAGCGCTCCGTGAAGATCGAAACAGATGATTTCCAAACGCCATCCTCACAAACGAAATCCTCGGAACCAAACCAAGTAAGCACTGATTTTTAAACAAAAGAGACGCTGAGAACATTTTTACACACACTATATCAATATTCTGTAATTCACATCACAAAAAGGAGATACAAATTCTTGTTATTTATGTCAACACGTGTCTCGAGTATTTACTGTTGTTATCGTTGTACGTTTTATGCATTTTAATTTCTCTCATTTTTAACAAACCCCGTAACATATTCCTCAAAAGAACTGACAAGGTTTTTTGTTTGATCATTAATTGAATTTTTCTAATTTTCGAATGTTGAATATTGTGCTCGAAATTGTAGATAAATTGTCCGAAATTCATGTTGTGTTATTGTTTTGTTCAAGTACTTGAACAAAACAAACCAATATTACTAAAAAAAAAAAAAGTTTATAATAAAAATAGATAATTATTTGTCAAATAATAAGACAGAAACCTAAGCAAGGTCTAAGAGTACAGCGGCCAAAATGAGAGTATAACAACCAAGATAAAGATGCTGGTCCGAATAGCAAATATTATAATTGTTAAGGGGTCCACCCCTTTTTATACAAATGGACTCGCCCAGTGTGTACTTGTACTGCTGCCGGTGAATACTCAGAGAGTGAGACAATGAGACAGTGAGGTAACCGCTTTGTAGGAGTCACAGTTGCGAGCACGTAGACTCAGAAGGAAGTCATATTTCGATACTGAATTTCCCAGACTGTATATATATTATTATTGCTACTAACCGTATTTCTGGATCTATTAACCGTATTACCAATTGTATTATTACGTCAATACATTTATTTGCTATATTTCATTCCTGCGTTTGTCATTCATTTGAGACCGGATTTCATCCCAGAATCCACAACAATAATAGTGATAATTCCTCATCTCAGAAATCCCGACAGAGTGTCCTTTTTAAGTGAATCCTTTAAAAAGAACGGCCACATAGGGACCAAAGTTCGTGAACCTGATCGATAATTCCATAGCCTGACAAGTAGTTGTAAGTTGAATTTTGACCTGAAATGTTCAGTGTATACTCTTTACTGTAATTAATCAGTTTAATGACTCTCTCTCTCTCTCTCTCTCTCTCTATCTATCTATCTATCTATCTATCTATCTATCTATCTCTAAAAATAGTCCTTATAATTTAAAAAAAATAATGATGTATTTTTCCCATCACATTACTACCTTTACAATTTCAATGGAGAAAATTTTTTCATTTTTGAATGTCACACTATGACATCCATTTTAAAAAAATTTGCGCGTGCACGAGAAAGAGCATATAGTAAACATACGAACCATTATACCATGATGCCCGTAAGCGAAAGACAAGCCACAAACAACAACAAAGACATGGAGGGGGGTGATGATAATCTTTGATGCTTTTACGATTTAAAGTAACGATTTAAAAGGAAAAGCTAATTGAAAGACTTACTTTCGAACTCGGTGACAGTGGTTTCCACATATGTCCTCCTTTGATTAGCTTGACCGAATTTAGTGCCAAATGAAACTGCCCAATAACACAGTGCCTGGAATATTTATCAAAGTCTTTTACAAGTATCTCCAATATTCGCATCTGGACCTCTTTGTATGGAATCTCAAACATGAAATATTCATTCCAAGTCGGGTTCTGCGTCTTACGCTGTACAGATGACTGTTGTGAATTTTTCTGGTCTGGAAGGAGAGAGATTTTACAGTAAGGGTTCGAATGAGCCATATCCTGGCGTTCTTTATCAAGGCAATATGGTGCCGGTAGGTCTTTGGCCTCGATGACTTTCACCATTAAGATTTTCGCCGAGACGTCATACTGGAGTCCAAAATGGATCTGACCCAGCTGGTATTTTGCTAATTTCTGTTCGTCTGTCAGACCGACATTTTTATTGACTTCGTACAGTTCTCGCTGGAAATTCTTGACGCTGATTTCAGCCTCACTCGGCAGACGTCGTTTTTGTCTCGGCTGGACGCTTTCGCGATTGGCCGCCCAGAATTCTATTGGCTTCATGTCGATGATTGGGGTCACACCCGACCGACGGAACTCGTTCAGGGCCGTCCCCGTCGACGACGTGGAGTCAGTTCGGGAGTGGGTCTCGGACGAGTCAATCCGTTCCCTCGAAGAAACACTGTCAGAGTGACTGCTCGTCGAATCTAGTCGGGAACTCTGGAATGAATGCTGGATATCGCTCTTCGAAATTTTTTTATCTTGGAACCAACAGCAGTCGCAGCAGTTTTTCAGCCCTTCTCTGCAACACAGTACCTCCCATAATTTCTGTAAAAGTCTGTGAGGCTGAAAAATAGAATAAAAGGAGATATGTAATTAGGTAAATTCAATATATATATATATATATATATATATATATATATATATATATATATATATTGTGGCCTTTTTAGGGCCAGAATTAAAGTCACAGAAAAGGAATTGAGTAAAATAAATACATTAACAAAAACAGTAATACAAACATATATAAACGAGAGTGTTACAGCAAGAATGTTCGGTCCAACTGTCAGAGCTGACTGCTGGAAACTTCCCTCTCCAAAAGGCAGTACCTGCTCCTATTTGTAGCTGGGAGAGTCCATGCTGGCGTGGGTAAATTATCATAATAATATATATATATATATATATATATGTGGGGGGTGGTGTTGTACAGATAGTTTAATAGAGGTCAAGGTACATGCATTCACTTTCATATAAATATCCTTGGTAAAGGTGTGAACCGATCTCTTCTCTCCTCAGGTATGGATTAAATAGCAGAGATAACGAGGCTCTCTAGTTGTGGCTGACAACCAGTCTAGAAGAAGGACAATTTTTTTAATCTTTTCACTCCCCTCACCAAGCAAGGCGATAATGCCACTAAAACGCGGGGCGTGGTTACAGTGAATGAAAGAGAATAAGAAGATTGAGAATGGGGTGGCATGAAGAAAGAAAGAAAAAGAAACAGGCTTCTTGATGATGACGAATGACGTTGCATTTAAATTTTTAAAAATTGTATTATCGGGAAAAGTAAGAAATCGGAAGTGTGGGAAGTATGAGAAAAGAAACTGTTAGAGTAGAAATGGCTGTTGCATCTAACTAGTTCAACAGTAAAACAGTGAGACCTAACTGCCAATCTAGTAGCACGCTTAAATTCATGTAGTCGGGTCACCAGAGAAAAAAGCTCATCAGAATACTTACCATGAAAATGTTTGTAGAAAACACAGAGGGGGGCCAGATCACGTCGGTGAGAAAGTGATTCAAACCGAGATGGCAAATCAGGATCGATTGCATTGCAGATCTTTCTTTGAATTTTATCAAGAACCTCGAGATGAACAGCAGGAGCACCAGACCAGATATGACAACAGTATTCAATGCACGGACGAATGCTAGATTTATTAATGTGCAAGGTGTATTCCGACGATGTTCTAGCACCACATAGTGAACTAATTGTTCTTGCAGTAGATGCAGCAATTGATTCGCTATAGTCTCCCCCACCCTATGTGTCAATGGGAAACGGGATCTCAAGAAGGTGTAGAATATTACTCTCCTTGAGTTTAACACCAGCCATGCTAATGGCAAACAGAAAAGATTCTCTGTTGTAATTAAATGAAACCAGTTTCGTTTTAAATGCGTTAATATTTACAAGCCATATCTTGCCCCAGTTAACCAATGATTGTGGTTCCATTTTCTTGAGCTGTTGCCATGTTTGAATTAGGTTTTTTCGGAAATCTCTATGTATTTCACCGCCATAAATTACGTGTAAACCAAGCAAGGAAGAAGCAAATTTAAATGGTAGAAAACTGAAGTTAAAATTAGTTTGTCATCTTTTTTTATCTATTAGTGTTTTTGTTAAAGTGTATTTATGAGATTAACTGGGATAACTTGCAAAAAGAGTATTCGGATTGAACATGGCTTCCAACATCTGCAGCAGGATTTTAACCAGCAATGCCAATCTTCCATTTTTGCATTGCATTTTTACAAGTTTATGGCTTCAACTGAATATATTTTGAACACAATTGCATGGCTCCAACTACAGAGAAAATGTATTTTTGTTAATTTTGCTATAAAAAGTATTGATGACAATTTTACTATAAATATGTATTGTTGGTAGTATTATTATATAAAAATTTATTGCTGGTATTTTAACTATAAAAATGTATGTTTATACTTTCATAGTGTTTTGTTTTTTGTTTAGGCGTTTACTATTTGAATTAAAATCTTTGCTGCTGGATGCATTTTATCCTCATACCCAGGACTACACACACACACACACATATAAATATATATATATATATATATATATATATATATATATATATATATATATATATATATATATATATATATATATAGGCCTGACGATTGCGTCTAGCATGAAACAGCCTGTCGCCTCTGAGTGACTGAGTGTTGACTTCAATGTTCACTTTTATATATGCAGGGTGTCCCAAAAGTCACCTAGGTATTTAAAAATGTCATAGCATGTGATATTTTTATTTTAATTATTTCTTTTTTTTTTTTCAGAACTTAGATTAACAGAGGAAAATTATCCCGAAAAAAAAATTCACAACTGAACAAAGAAAAAATAAAATGTTGGCATTTTATTTTGAAATTAACCAAACTTTTGCTTACTGGATAATTTCGTGAAATTCCGAAATCTTTTAACCACCGCATTCTTATGATCTGACGCCACTTGATTATTTTCTTTGAGCATACCTAAAGGAGGGTACATTCATCAATCATCCGCAGACAATCCGGCAACACATGGATTACATCCGTACGGAAATTTAAAAGTTGCAGCCTAATTTATTATTATGGAGAAGGCTACAAAAAGAACGCGTCTGTGTGTTGTCGAAAAAAAAATGGAAGATATTTACGTCGTATCGTTTTTTAAGATTTAATGGGAACACATTTCTAGTGTTTGAATTTTCATTCTGTATAAAATCTTTTTTTTTTTATATAATAATAATAAAAACTACTGAAATTGCTAGAGTTTTAAATCCTGAGTTGACTTCTTGGATCCTCTGTTGTTCATTTATATATATATATATATATATATATATATATATATATATATATATATATGATATATATATTTAATTTCTTTTCATTTTCATTTCAACCTTTGGAAGTAAAGTCTGATGATCCAGAGCCCTGTTAAAGGGATTGTGGTGAAATAACTTATTACATGGAACCTTAAAGTGGTCTGTTTTTATTCAAACATATCTGCTCTGAATTTACATTGAGCTCTCCGGATATCATCCTCCTTGGGTCTACACATGCGGATTACCTAGTTTTGCATAAACTAAATATATATATATAAATATATATATATATATATATATATATATATATATATATATATTTCATGTAGTCGACTGATGGTTATTTCTCAGTGCAGCTATATCAATGTTGTACTTCTACAATGCGACCAGAGCTGTTTTTCTTTCTGGTGCTGAGTTGTTGTCCTGGAGAGTTTGTACATTCCAAGCGCCAAGTTGATGTTGTGTATATATATATATATAGATAGATAGATAGATAGATAGATAGATAGATAGATATATTGTGGCGTGTCCGAATATAAAAATAAAATATTAAAACAATTGAAATTAGAATAAGGTTATCCTTAAAAATATATCTTTTCTCTCTCTCTTCTCTCTCTCTCTCTCTCTCTCTCTCTCTCTCTCTCTCTCTCTCTCTCTCTCTCAACTGATGAGAAGGCAACTCTCACATAAAAAAGGAAGAAGAAAACACTGAACGCGAAACGGAAGTTTGGTATTGCAACTGCGAAACGGAAGTTCGGTAGTCCAGGGTCTAGAGATTCGCGTAAAACCTTTCAAAACTAAACATAGAAAAGACCAGTGGAGAGACGGCAGGGGAGAAACAGCTAGAAACCGCAAAAGTATCAGATGTAAATCAATTATGGAACGGAATCCGACAGGATGATAAAATAAAGAACAAATAGGAAATGTATATCAATATAACATGCTTCACATTTATTAAAGGCTTCGTCAGAGATTGAGAGAAAACAGACAAAAAGATAAAAAAAAACTCTAGTATTTTTAAGTTCTTATTGGCCAGTCACGTATCACGTGCATTAAAACCGTAGATAATTCTATATGGATGTAAGTTTGTGAAGATTCTTGTACGTCTAAGCGGACATTGGATGGTAATGTGTATTCGTTTTTTGTCTGTGTTCTCTAAGTCTCTGACGAAGCTTTAATAAAAGTGAAATATGTTAGATTGATACACGTTTCCTATTTGTTCTTTATTTTATCATATATATATATATATATATATATATATATATATATATATATATATATATACACGGGGTGGCAATAAAGTCACTATATAGTTACTTATAATAAAAAAAAACAAAGTATTGGAGCAGATGGTTTGCAGTTCGAACAGTATCCGTTATTAATTTATTATTGTTTGCCGTAGTATTTAATTATTATTAACCAGAACCATTTTTAATAATAAATTTCTGGACTGTTGATTAATTGCTTTGTCGTAATTGTTATTGCAAGTAACTGTATAGTGACTTTATTGCCACCATATATATATATATATATTATTTACATTATTCGGACTATTGTCCTCATCTTTGTCGCCAGGTGGTTGGAATGTCGAACTGAACCCTTTATTTCGCTCACTGCGGTAGACTGTTCTAGTTCCACGTGCCATGTTTAATGGATGTCAGTTATCAGTTATCTCCTGTTAATTTTCTCTCTGAAAGTTTTCCACTGCCTTAACTGGGTATTGAACTCACACTCTTTGGGTTCTGTCGCTGGATCTAGCCAATGCCTTTATTCACTGTGCCATGTGTCCTTGAGGTCTTTTTTCTTGCTTCAGAGTGTGACAATTTTCCTTTGATAATATGAGTGATTGGTTTGCGCTAAAATACGTATTCACACACACACACACACACACACACACACACACACACACACACACACACACACACTCTCTCTCTCTCTCTCTCTCTCTCTCCTTCCCCCCTCTTTCTCTTCCCCCTCCCTCCCTCTCTTATCATTGTGGCTTGGGAATGAAAAGACGATGATCAATATGACTGATACTGCGACGGTATTTCCTATAAGGGAGGCTTTCGTGTTTTTCCTGAAGAGAATGGGGAGAACGTTAAGCACCGGAAGTTGAGCGCCGGAAGTTGGACGTGGCTCGCAGGTTTCCTTTATCAAATATCTCTAAATGACCAGAAAAACCAAAAACAAATGGAAACTAGAAAAACCCGAAAAACAAAAACCTCTTGAAACGGCCAGTCCCAGTTCGATTCTCTTGATTAAGCACCAAGAGATCGCTATGGGTTTCTTCCATTATAAATGCCCAACGATCAAATGTTCATGTTAAAAATGACCGAGAGAATTCACCGGTCACTAACTATTAGCCATTAGCGAATGTTAGAAAAAAAACGGGCTGGCCTCAGCGGGTCAGTCTGGCCACAGTGGACGGAGGAGCAACAGAAACGGTGCAGTTTCCATAGCAACAATAACGGCAATCGCCCTCCTGGTAGCACACTAAGCAGGTATGATGTGGGAGACATTTGGTGCCAGTCAGTTGATACCATAAATAGGAAGGTGGGGTAAAATAACATAACAAAGCGATAAACGAGAGAGGGGTAAATATATAGAATAAAGAGGGAAAAAGAGAAAGACCTAAGGAAAAAAGGGGTGGGAAGAGAGAAAACTGAGCCGATTAAAGAGAATGTAAAAATAAGGGTACATAGAAATACAAGAACGCGGGGGGGGGGTTACAAAGAGAGAATGTAAAAAGAAAAGCGACAGTTAAGGCGACAGAGAGCCAGTAAAGGAGGACATATATTTACAATATATAACATAATATACGCAGATGACACTGTGCTGGTCGCAGGCACAGAAAGAAAAATGCAGGAACTCACAGACAAGTTAGTAGAGGAAAGCAAGAAGAGAGGACTAACTATCAATCGTATTAAAAGCAGATAGTATACTCAGTGAGAAGAGAGTGTTGTAGACTAGTTTCACAGTTCAAGGTTCGACGTACAAAACGTTAGGAACTTAATATAATAGATAATGACGCAGCAATCTAGTTGTGGTGGTTGATACTTTAATGTCCGCCATCGACTGACTCACCAACTCACTGAGCGATATTCAGTAACCCCCCCACGAGGACGTCATGTGGCACAAGGCCGGTTTAACGTAGGATCTCCGAGCTCGTGGGCTCGGCCAAAAATATGCCCTTTGAACCCGTATAAACGGGTTCAGGGTCGGTTTACCTCCCCGAAAGAGACTCCGCCCTTCGGCGTAGCCTCGTTCGGGTTCCTCCCCGCCCGAAGGCAGAGAGTTCAACCGGTCAGCCGGTTGTCCGACTTCAAACTGAAGTCAGACCAACTCACTGAGCTCCCTGGCGACTGCTACTACTACTACTTATTATATGTGGAAGAGTCTATTAACAATAGAATAGGTATGTTCCGGTATGACAGAGAGACAGCTTAAGTTGTGAGTTACGAATCGAAAACGTCAAAATCAAGCCAGTAAAGCGATTTACTTCTCTAGGAAGCGTTATAAAAGACGGCGAAGATGTGACACAGAAATCCGAAGTTGCATCAAAACAGCGAAAGATGACTTCCGAAATCTGAAGAAAATATTAAGAGAACGGTAATTTCCTTTCTATAGAAACAAAGAAAAGAACCTTGAAATGCTACGTCATCATATTAATCCTTCTGTAAGGAGGTGAATACTGGACAGTTTCCTCACAGATGAAGAGGACATATGAAGCAACAGAGATGTGTTTCGATGGAAGGATGCTGAGAATACAATGGACAAAACATCTAAGCAACGAGGGAGTTTTAAGGAAAATCGAAACAAAAAAAAGGACATACACTTAAATCTACAAGGGACAGGATTTTGTGGAGAGCTATGATTTCACACGTCTTAAAGGGACGTGGAACATGGAAGAAGATACATAGGTGTGTTAATCTATCAAGTTCAGCGATAGCTGAACATTTGATTAAAAGCCCGCAATGTGTTCGGTCTTTGGGCTAAGTGGGACTAATTCCGATTACCACTTGAAAGTGTTGGAATCCTTGTACATTAAGTCCTACCAGCCATCTCTCTATTTGCAGAAGGCGTTGAGCTTTAAAGATAGTTAGCCTTTATTGTTATTTATTTGTTTTTTGTTTGTTCTTTTTTTTTTTTTTGCATATAACATTTGTCTTGTGTTTTATAACTATTTTAGTCGCTGTGAACATTTTTGTCCTCGATTGAGCTCTGACGAGAGACTAGCGATAAACTGGTTTAGCTATTTTTTAAATATATAATTATAAGGTAATATCTATTTTTGTTACCCGCCTCAAATCAGAAAGAAACAGTTTAGATAATGCTGATAATGAGAAAAGACGGCTTGAATAAATTGACACCACAGGATATATTGAACGTAAGATTGTCAGAGGGAAGCGCCGATTAACCTGTTTAACGAGTTTATGTAAATGGATCACATAGCAGGGATGGGATTTATATAGGAATTGCATTTTTCAAGATTTTGCTTGTCTTTTCTTTCAGGTTTTGGGTTATTGATATAGCCCCTAACGAGATTTCGGTCTTATAAATTCTGATCTTTCCGAATTGTCGTGTTCGGGATTTTAGCCATCCGACATACAAACGAAATACAAATTTGGAATTCTAATTTATGGCCGACCCAGTGAAACAGGCAGTACGTAATCTTTCGAAAAATCATAGCAAAAAGCTAAACTTGATCATCTTTTGTAAATTCATTTTGTTTGTTAAACACGGAAGGGGAGGACTTAATTATGAAAATTCACAAATGAAACCATTATTCTCGATTTACATGAAAACTCCAACAGCTAAACTAAACACTTCCATCTCCATTGAAGACCGGAACGTTGTGGACAGGTTTAATTCAAGAGAAAAAGATTTATCTCGACTGTCGAGGTTTTTAAATAAACTGACAACATAAAGAAAATACTTGGAAGCTGAAGGACCACAGATGTTTATAGACGTTAAGGGAATTTCTGATGACAGCGCCCTACTGAATTACTTCCGGATACCAACAAACCTACGAAGCCTACCTTCTCTACTCAATAAGAAGTGGTTAAGGTGAAAACACTGACTTAGGAGTGTGGAGAAACAACAGTGTTTAGTACACCGATATTACTGTTACGAGAGTCAAAGATAAACTGCTCTTGCAACGGAAAGTTACAATCATAGACGTAAAGAAAAGGAAACTGGCTGTTTTTGTCAGGATATGAGGAAAGAAAATATTAGGATAACTATTTTTATCGCTTCCTAAATTAAACACAAATGAAGCTTCCATAACGGTTATATATGTCTACGAATATTAAGTAGAATAGATATAATATTTTAATTTCTCAGATGAAGTAATGTCAATTCTTAATTTCTTTCATCTGTGGAGTTACCCCACTTACTTTCCTAAAAAAAACGCCGCTACGGGACGCTTCCTAAGCCTATAAATAGGTAGTAATATTCAAGGTCATCGTCTTTCTGCTATTTCACCCAGGTACGGTAAGATGTAGGTCGAACCCGAAGAAGAGCGCGCACGCACGCCAGCATCTTTCCCTTCACTTTCTTCAACGTAATACCTTTCACTTGGACGTCTACATACAT
The DNA here is from genome assembly GCA_903632075.3 of Acanthosepion pharaonis. Lineage (NCBI taxonomy): Eukaryota > Metazoa > Mollusca > Cephalopoda > Sepiida > Sepiidae > Acanthosepion > Acanthosepion pharaonis. The sequence goes on from CAHIKZ030003431.1 coordinate 1,696,205, forward strand.
TTTATATACACAAACACATTCTTTAGTTTTTAAATGTTTTCATTTATTTTCATTGTTCAGTAACACACAACAATATTCTATTGTCTATGTATAACTTTTGTTTTGTTAATATATATATATATATATATATATATATATATATATATATATATATATATATATATATTAAAGACATTTTATGTTTATACATTCTTTTTATAGATACAAATATTCAAGTAAATTTACTTAAATATTTGTGTATATAAAAAGGATGTATAAACATAAAATGTTTTAAAATAATTGTCGGACTTTGTCCATTTCATAATATATATATATATATATATATATATATATATATATATATATATATATATATATATATATATATATATATATATATAGAGAGAGAGAGAGAGAGAGAGAGTTTTGTCGTTATTTTGACATTTTATTAAACGGACTCACATTCAAGTCCGCCATTTTTTGTTGTGGGATACATATACCAGGAGACACGTATTTCCCACATAAACGACCAGCATACTCCCGAAACACATCAGATTTCCCTTGCTTTTTATTGCAACTCCATCCATAAGAAGTAGAAGTAGAGAATATAGCTATATGGCTAAATTTGAATGACTCCTGCTGGTTAGCCTTCTTAGATGAAGCATTGTCAATTATTATTCATTTTTCACTAGTATTTCTTTCATCTTCATTTCTCTTGCTTTTTATTGCAACTCCCATCCATAAGAAGTAGAAGTAGAGAATATAGCTATATGGCTAAATTTGAATGACTCCTGCTGGTTAGCCTTCTTAGATGAAGCATTGTCAATTATTATTCATTTTTCACTAGTATTTCTTTCATCTTCATTTCTCTTGCTTTTTATTGCAACTCCATCCATAAGAAGTAGAAGAAGAGAATATAGCTATATGGCTAAATTTGAATGACTCCTGCTGGTTAGCCTTCTTAGATGAAGCATTGTCAATTATTATTCATTTTTCACTAGTATTTCATTCATCTTCATTTCTCTTGCTTTTTATTGCAACTCCCATCCATAAGAAGTAGAAGTAGAGAATATAGCTATATGGCTAAATTTGAATGACTCCTGCTGGTTAGCCTTCTTAGATGAAGCATTGTCAATTATTATTCATTTTTCACTAGTATTTCATTCATCTTCATTTCTCTTGCTTTTTTATTGCAACTCCCATCCATAAGAAGTAGAAGTAGAGAATATAGCTATATGGCTAAATTTGAATGACTCCTGCTGGTTAGCCTTCTTAGATGAAGCATTGTCAATTATTATTCATTTTCACTAGTATTTCTTTCATCTTCATTTCTCTTGCTTTTTTATTGCAACTCTCATCCATAAGAAGTAGAAGTAGAGAATATAGCTATATGGCTAAATTTGAATGACTCCTGCTGGTTAGCATTCTTAGATGAAGCATTGTCAATTATTATTCATTTTTCACTAGTATTTCTTTCATCTTCATTTCTCTTGCTTCTTATTGCAACTGCCATCCATAAGAAGTAGAAGTAGATAATATATTGATATATTGAAAAGGTTGAAAGATCTCTGAGAATGACGCAGACTCGCGTTATTCTCGGACGTCTTTCAACGATTATCCTACGAAGGGAATCACTTAAAACTAATCATATGGGTGTATCCCATATTTCAACAGAAATACCAGAAAAACCGCCATATTTCTTTACATGCAAAAGTAGGATTAGTCGTAATGTCAGTTGAATTTCTTAAATGAAACATTCCCACTTTTTATTGACATTTAATTATTATGCTTTCAATTTGATTTTCGTTTTTTTTTATTGAAACTCCAGATCGTTATTCGAATAACGATCGTTAGCGTAGGACGTTAATTGAAAATATATAAAATAAATATAAAATATATAAAATAATTATAAAATATATAAAATAAATATAAAATATATAAAATAATTATAAAATATATAAAATAAATATAAAATATATAAAATAAATGTCTCACATCGCAGTTACACTTGTTTAATTTATTATGTGTTTCCACGCTTTTTATACGTGTTTTTACTCTCTCTCTCTCTCTCTCTCTCTCTCTCTCTCTCTCTCTCTCTCTCTCTCTCTCTCTCTGTCGTTCTTTTTCTCTTTTTTCTGCCTTGTTCTCTTTGTTTTTTCCCTCTCTTTGTCCTTCTCTTTTATCTCTTTCTTTCTCTCTCCTTCTCTCTTTCTTTCTCTCTTCTTCTCTCTTTTACTCTCTTTCTCTATCTCTTTATCTCCCTCTCTCTCTCCCTCTTTCTTTCTCTCTCTCTCGTTCTTTCTTTCTCTCTCTCTCTCTCTCGTTTACTTTTTCTCTCTCTCTCTCGTTTTCTTCTTCTCTATCTTTCTCTCTCGCTTTTTCTATATACTTCTTTCTCTCTCCTTCTCTCTTTCTCTTTCTCCCTCTCTTTCTCTCTCTCCCGTTCTCTTTTTCTCTCTCCTTCTCTCTCTCATTCACCTTTTTTCTCTCTCTCGTTTTTCTCTCTTTCTTTCTCACTTTCTCTTTCTCTCTCTTTCCCTCGTTATCTTTTTCTCTCTCTTCCAATCATTCTTTCTCTTTCTTTTCATCTTTATCTCTCTCGTTCTCTTTCTATCTCTCTTTATCTCTCTCTTTCTTTGTCGCTTTCTCTCCCTCCCCATCCTCTCTCACAAGAAAGCGAAACAGTTTTTACATGACTTCTTTTGGAATGGCTACAACTGCCAATCAAAAGTGATGGGAAATGGTTCGGGCCGAATAATCCTCAGCAACCCTAGTAAATAAAAACCCTAAATCTCTCTCTGAATTTTTGTAATGAGTAATTATCATTACTTATATTATTATACTCTCGGACTACTATCCTCATCTTTGTTATTATTATTATTACAACGTTTCGGGTGTTGTGCTCTCCGGCCTTCAGCATGTCGATCTGGCTAACCTTCAGTGCATTTCGAACTGAAACCTTCATTGAATCTACTGGGTATATTGCTCCCGTTCCACTGCCCTTGTCTAGGTCTACCCGGATTGACAAGTACCCCATGAGGACCAGCTTTATTTTTTTTTGATAATAACGTCAAAGATGATGTCTATGATCCGAGTGTTATCTAATGAAAATGAGTCACAATGTAATTTATATTATGGAATAGATACTGTAAAAAAAGTTATGTGACTGATAAACAATTTGTTCTTAGTGGTTCTTGACTATTTTTGAGTTACGGACCCCTTTAATCACGGACTCCTATAAAAAAAAAGTAGCCCTTCATAGACAGACAAGCGGATACTCACAGACTGATCGGTTGTTCACAACACTTGTGCGTGCATTTCTCCATACTGCACTCTTATGCATGCTGCACACATATCACTTTTCAGCCAGCAACGCTTGAAAAAAATTGTCAATTAATCCTCACCAGTATACGAGAAGATAATCAAGCTGTGGTAAACCATGGAAAATGAGAAATATCACTTGTTCTTATGGAGTGACAAAAGATGGAATCGTGCAGAGAATGATGACACACATTTAAATGGTAAACCTGGACCCAACTGCAAGTCAAGATACGCCTAGTGGTAGTCACTGTAACTAGTGGCTGGGTACGTTTTCTTTTACTCAGTGGTAGGATTTATTTTCTTTATTTCTTTTAAAGGGAAACCGTTGAATGGGTCAAGGCCTGTGTAGCGAATATAAATGTTAATTTTTCTCTCATCCTCAAGGACCCTAGATTAAGAATCCCTGATATATGAATGGCGAGAATTATTTTTCTTTTTTCTTCTACGGGGAGTTAAAAGGATTAAAGATAGTAAAATATTTACAGTGAGTCCCCCGTATTCGCGAGGCTTATTGATCAGAACCAGCCGCGAATAGTTAGAATCCGTGAATACTTGTAACTTCACCTAAAAGTCCTTATAAATACCTATTTTGACTGTTAAAATCCCATATGACTTAAACTTTCATCCTAAACACTTCAGAAACAGTCCAGATCATTTTACAAACATTTTTCTTTTTAAGCAGTGGCAAGTTGCTTTTGTTTTATTTCTTTCAATGGGAAACAGTTGGCTGGGACAACAGCTGTAAAGCGAATATAAATGTTAATTTTTATCTGATCCTCATGGACCAGCTGACACATCGACTCCCCCTACCCAGATTAAGAAACCCTGCTGTAGGTTTTGGTAACCGCTGCCTACGATTTTTTTCTTATATTAAGAACCTTTGCATTTTTTGCTGAAATGAAAGCACTTTTGCAAATCCAACTTGTCAGGATCACTAATTTTCTTCTTCTTCTTCTTCTTCTTCTTCTTCTTCTTCTTCTTCTTCTTCTTTGTGCCCTGTCCTTTCAGGATTTTGGCAATCATCTCCACAAATTCCCGCCTTTTGTAGCGTTTAATAGCCTTTGTCTTTTTGTCATCTCTCCCCAACCCTTCCTGTCATCCATTCAAGCTCGCTAGATTGATTATGCGTTACTTTTTTCTGTCTCTCTTATCGTCAATCTGTCCCGTGAGTATCAAATTTTCCAAGCCCTCTTTCCTCATTATGTGCCTTAGAAATTTCAGTTGTATCTTCCCGATGTTAAGCATAAATGTCCTTTTTGCTGTCATTGTCTCTCGAACTTCATCGTTGCTCATATGTTCGGTCCATGCCATTCTCAGTATCCATCTGTATAACAATATTTCTGCTACTTCAAGTCCCTTCTTTATCTGTGAGGAGAGTGTCCAACATTCACTGCGATATTTGAGGACTGATACTATATAGCAGTTGATTATTCTTTTCTTTGTATCTAACGATATTTTTCTTTTTCTTTGCTCAGCTTTTGGAAGGCATCTTTCGCTATTCCAAATTGCCTTCGGATTTCAATGTCGCAATTTTCTTCCTCTATTAATGCATTTCCCATTTCTAAATTGTTGCACCTGATTGATTTCCATATATCCAATCTATCATAAATCCTTAAAATCCGCTTTTAATAACTTTCATATTAAACTTATCAAAAATAGTGCCAAATAGTGACTGTTAACAATAAAGAAAAGACTGCGAATAAAAATAACTGTACGAATATGGCAATTTTCTAAGCGTACCTTAGATATGGCACAAGGCCGAAAGTATGGGGTAACCAGTGAGGATCGGACGCACTATTCAGTCGTAATAGAGCTAGCAAGACAAGCTTGATAACAATTACATCACGTCGAGGTGTCCAAATGATTTTCTAAGCGTAGCTTAGATGTGCTATAAGGCCGAAAGTGTGGAGCACCCAGTGAGGATCGAACTCATTAATCATTCGTAATTGATCTAGCGAGACAAGCTTCCTAACCATTGCATCACGTCGAAGTGCCCACAAATTTATATGGTTACTTTCAGAACAGCTACAACCTGTTGTAACCTATAGATGGTTGGTAATGAACGATAATACTTATGATAAGAACAACACATATAAGATTCGCCAGCGGCGCGTAGAAGTAGTCAACTGCTAGAAGTGAGTCAAGTGAATTCCACAATGAATCTCCAACTCTATGATATCTACCAACCGCCCCACACGGTCAGATGTGGCACAAGGCCGAATTTAATGTGGAGTATCCGAGCCCGTACGCTCGGCCAAAAATTCCCCGTAAATCCCGTATAAAATCGGGGTTGGGTAGCTGTTCCCCCGAGACGAGACTCTGCTCTTCGATATAGCCTCGTCTGAGGATCCTCTCAGTTTACCGACCCCGTTTTATGCGGTGTCTGGGGAATTTTTTTTACTGGGCGGAGCTAATACATTAAATTCGAACTGTCCGCGTGGGGCGGTTGAAATACCTGTAGTTGGAGATTAATTGGAATTCAAATTAAGGTGACTACTGCTTTTACGCGCCACTGTCGAATCTTATATGTGTTGTTCTTGTCCTGAGTATTATCGTTCATTAGCAACCTTCGTGTGATTATTCTATTCAGTAACATTCCCCAGGTTACAACAGTAATTCTGCAAATATTGCTAATATTTTAGTTGAATTAAGAAATTTTTCCATGAGCTTTGTTTTTTATACCGACTATACATATATATTGAGCTTAGTTGGCTGAAGCTTGATGGTTCAATCAACAATGTTCAATACAAATTGTCTCGGGTGAATCAATAAAATCTACCGAATCTTTTACATACCTAGGAAAGGAAATAAATTCTACTGAAAAGGATGTGAAAATTCATATAGCTAAAGCCTGGTCAGCCTTGAATAAATTGGGAGTAATCTGTAAACCTGATCTACCAGACAACTTCAAGCGGAGATTCTTTTGAGCCACTCTAGTGGATATTTTAATGTATGGTACCACTGCTTGATATTAGCTAAAACCCTTGAGTCTAACCTAGATGGAACCTAGAGCCAGGTGCTGAGAACTATATTTAACCTCCCTGGGAGACAACTGCCGACTAAATCACAGCTCTCCGGACCCATCTCTGATATTTCTACAATCTTAAATCCTAGTATCTAAGCTTGATGGAAGCTACACTGGGATGCTGAGAACAATACTTAACATTTCTGGGAGACAACAACCAAATCACAGCTCTATCAATACATTTCTGATATTTCTACAATCTTACGTGAACACAGAATGGACTTTGCAGGACACTGCTGGTGAGAGATATAAGAACTCGCGAGGGATCTAGCGCTATGGACACCTAGCCATAGGGCAAGACATGCTGATCGACGAGAAATCATCTATTAGGTTGGTGCAAAAATAATGACGTAATAATGTCGTTTTTTGGCCTTAAAAATACGTCAAAAAACGACATTATTACGTCATTATTTTTGCACCAACCTAATATATTGACAAGCTATGTTATGATACAGAATGCTGCCTTAGTGATCTTCCAACCTTGATTCAGGACCGTGTTGGTTGATGTGATAAACACATGAATGTCTGAGCTAGCTCGACCCAATAAATAATACATTTATAAAATACTAACCTAATTACTCCCGCCTTGCTGCGTGTCACAAATGATCACTGATTTTAAATCATTGTTATAATTTGTGGAGAAAAATGATACATTTCAATATTACTCAATGATCTTGCCGATGTGACCTCCATCTTCTGACTTTCTCCTTCTATATTTTGGATAGGAATCATTCCCTTGTTTAAAATTTAATTTAAATCAAAGGGAATAATTCAGTGGGGTTTGTGGAAAAAATAGTTTGATCTGACCCCCTATGATTTGTATTTGATGCAACACTTGATTGAACGAATTGATGAGCAGATTTCAACATTGATATGACAGTTGAATTGTCGCAACAAATATTTATCACTGATTGGTGATTTCTTGCTCAACTTGACATCCATATTGTCTCATTTTGATGTTGCCGGTGTGACCTCCATCTTCTGACTTTCTCCTTCTATATTTTGGATGGGAGTGATTCCCCTGTTCAAATTTAAATTTAATTTAAATGAAAGGCAAAAGTTTTCAGAGGAGGGGTTTCCTCCCACATCGGGACCCCCTTTGATCAAAATAAAATATACTTATCTAAGTACACTAGAAGTCATTCCCTTGTTCAAATTTAAATTGATTTATATCAAAGGGGGGAAATTGTGCCCCTCGGGGGGGGGCTCTTTGATCAAAATGAAATATAATTATCCAAGTACCTTAGGTAATGTAGTTTCAGAATCTATATCGTAATGGGGGTCTATCTTCAAAACCCTAGGTCAGTCAGTTATGTAGCATGCGTGATACAGGCTTAGGCGATCATATATCTTTCGATACATGATTGACGAGGCAATTTTTTTACTGTAGTAGGTTGCCATTTCTTTCTAGACCAGTTGCTTTCCAAGACAATAAAGCCCGGTCTGCCCTGCTATTTACCCATAGCTGGAGGGAGATCTGAGCCGCTATCCATTACTCCACGGTGTCTCTAACCCTAGGAGGAGTTCGATAACAGATAGTCAGAGACTACAACTTTATATATAGCGATTCAGTAAAAGTTAAAAGAAGCCGAGTGCCAGATGCGTTTTGCTAAAATTTCAAGGAAGCCACAAATATTGCTTTAAATAGAAATATAATTTGTCGGCGCAACTTAAAATGAAAAATATAAACATCAACAGTATCACTGGAGACACAGCGTAAAATGAGACACCATGTTGCCAATATAGAGCGTGCGATGAATATGCAAAAATGAAAATAACACTGACATCTCATTTTAACAGATATACAGGGTACGATGGATAAATTGTCGTGTAAATGCCTGAAAAATGAAAATAATACTGACATCTCATTTTAACAGATATACAGGGTGCGATGGATAAATTTTCATGTAAATGCCTCAAAAATGAAAATAACACTGGCACCTCATTTTAACATATAGGATGCGATGGATAAATTGTCATGTAAATGCCTCAAAAATGAAAATAATACTGACACCTCATTTTAACGGATATATAGGGTGCGATGGATAAATTGTCATGTAAATGCCTCAAAAATGAAAATAACACTGGCACCTCATTTTAACATATAGGGGGCGATGGATAAACTGTCATGTAAATGCCTCAAAAATGAAAATAACACTGGCACCTCATTTTAAGATATAGGGTGCGATGGATAAATTGTCGTGTAAATGCCTCAAAAATGAAAATAACACTGGCACCTCATTTTAACATATAGGGGGCGATGGATAAACTGTCATGTAAATGCCTCAAAAATGAAAATAACACTGGCACCTCATTTTAAGATATAGGGTGCGATGGATAAATTGTCATGTAAATGCCTCAAAAATGAAAATAACACTGGCACCTCATTTTAAGATATAGGGTGCGATGGATAAATTGTCAGGTAAATGCCTCAAAAATGAAAATAACACTGGCACCTCATTTTAACATATAGGATGCGATGGATAAATTGTCGTCCAAATGACGCCAAAATGAACATAACACTGACATCTCATTTTTTACTTAACAAAAAGTACACAAAACTATCTTGAAATACTAAAGAGTAAATTTATTCAATAAACTCGCCATTGGCTTCAACCACGGCCCCCAGACGACTTCGGAATCTCCTACAACTCTTCTGGGTGGTCTCTTTGTTTAAGTTGGTGAATGCTGCCATAATTCTTGACTTCAGTGCATCTTTGGTTTTACATGGATTGTTGGTGCACTCTCGCTCAACTGCACCCCACACATAATAATCAAGGGGGTTGCAGTCTGGGGAGTTAGGTGGCTAGATGTAAGGGGTGGTATGTTCGTAGAACTGACTGAGTTCTCCTGCTTGTGTGACATGATGCAGAGTAATGTTGCCAGAAATAGCGTCTTCCAGCAGCCACACTCTTGACTCAAGGCAGCACTACGTATTCAAAGCACTTGATACAGGCCTCCCTATTGAGTTTGAGGCCCTGTGGGAAGATGAATAGAGATCACTAGTGATCACTCCAAACACCTTCGTAATCATCTAACTCTTTTAGAATCTTCTTGCACTGTCCTCAGATTGGCACACATACATTCTGAAATGTTCGTACTGGAGCTTCCGGCGTGAATGCCAAACAGTACAGTATGCCGTTTCCAAATTTCTGGAGGAGTGAATTGCATCATGGGAATCTTTTTCTCACAACCGGTGCCTACTAGATTATGCAGTCGACAAAATCAAAAGCAGACAGCGCGAAATAAAAAAATATAAAATGTCGACAATTTACCCATCGCACCTTGTATGTATCAACGTGTTAATTTAAAGACGCTATTTCAAGCAACGCCGTCAGACGAAATGAGTGCTCTTCCATAAAATCTCCCCCATTGTACACCGTTATTCGATCTGAATTTAAACTATTTCATTGCTAACGAGTTCCCCCGTGGTTTTCTTGTAATGTCCTCAATACACCATGTTTCTGCTCGATCGTGACGAACAGAAGAAAAAAAACTGCCAATTTTCTCAAACAAGAATCATTGACGTCATCGACGAAGCTGCAATGCATCACGATACATATAAACAGAATAAAACAGATCTTTATGTTTCTAAAAGCATCCTCGCTGGATAATCCAATATGGCCTCTCTGTACGAGAGAAGGCTAAACTTTTTCTCCCACCAAATAACACGCACTATTGTATAATAAGCACCAGTGTATAATGCGCATATGTAAATTAGCAAGTGACATATAGGAAAAAAAAACTAATAATATTTAATTGATGATGCATACATGCTTATATATGAGCGCGTGGACTTCCTGATGTTATAGAGTCTGGAGAGGGCGATCCAAGCGTGCGAAACCTTTGGAAAGTGCCTGAAAACCATACTACGGGTTGACCCAAGCCTTGTGATTGAAATTAGGTAGACGGAACCCTTGGGGGCCGTAGATAGCTGTGCTAGCACAAAGTCACATGTCATCGTGACCGTGAGTTTGAGTGTGCTGGCCTTGTTCAGATTTTTGATCACGCTAGATAACGTATTCTCTTTCACAAACTATAACTAGGGTCCTTGGGCACCTCGGCGTGGTGTAATGGTTAGCAAGCTTGTCTCGCTAGATCGGTTACAACTGAGTAGTGAGTTCGATCCTCACCAGATGCCCCATACTTTCGGCCTTGTGCCACATCTAAGCTACGCTTAGAAAATGACTATAACTAAGGTCCTTTCATAAACCACAGTTTGGCTCTGTGGGTATTGAACAAACACAAATAGCCACCCTAAGAGACAGGTATCTTCGAATATGGTATATATAAGATTTCAGAAACAGTAGATACTTTCATATATAGTACTCAATATTAAAATAATATTAAAATAGTGAGTTAATGATATTATATGAAAAGATTACTTAACTTTTAAACATCAGTTTTATCCCGACATTGATGTTTAAAACCACAACACCTCAAGATTAGAAATTTTACCAAGAAACATCGATGTCGGGAAAAAACTGATATTTAAAAGTTAAGTAATCTTTTCATATATATAAAACCTCTGGGTAGAGTGAGCCACCGTTTAGCCCGGTGCGTTTTACCCTGAAGGACGCTGGTTCAATTTCTGCCGAAGAGTGAAAATTTTTCTTTAATAAGATTTCTCGAACATTCTGGCCGGCAGGTGAAAATAAATAAATATATACTGTTTGATATAGACGAGAGCGCCAACACAAATACTAGTATCCACTAATGATAACGTTTTAAAGTGAGAAAAAAATATGTTGAATTAATAGAAATCCTTCTATAAATATATATATATATATATATATATATATATATATATATATATATATATATATATATATATATATATAATATATAAAAAAGAAATAATAAGTAAGATATATAATCCGATATTTCTTATAGATATTTTATTTTTACAAAATAGTGCTCAATGTAAAGTTACAGAGCATTAATATTATAAATTAATTGATTTAGGATGAACTGTGTAGCGAAAAAAACATATTTTAAATCAATTAATTTATTATATATATATATATATATCTATATATATAAGTGAACATTGACGATTGTGTCTAGCATGAAACAGACTGTCGCCTCTAAGTGTTGACTTCAATGTTCACTTTTATATTTACACACGCTCTATCTCTGATACTGAGCACTTTATTCAAGAAATATAGCACACCTTAAGAGTATATTTCTTCATATATATATATATATATATATATATATATATATACACAGAAAGAGAGAGAGAGAGAGAGAGAGAGAGGGAAATAAAGAATTAAGACGAAATAAAATACCGTTTAAAATAATACGGGTCTCCACTACAATAACATTTTAAATAATAAAAATATGCCGGATTAAAACATAAAATCCATTAATTCTTAAGAAATTGCTTTGTTTACATTTCGGATAGGAAAATCAGCAACTATGGCTTTCTAAAAGATCTGAATGAGTAAAGTGTGCTTTAAAGGTAAATAGAATCTTGCTTGATTGTGAAGCCCTTCGTGGCCGAGTGTTCAAAGCACATCGGACCAAACACCAGTTTCTCCTGCAAAGGGGAACACAGGTTCAAATCCTACCCTACCCTATCCTTTCTTTAATAAGTTTTTTCAAGTGTGTGCAGGACGGCAGGTGAAATAAAATAATGTTTAAAATAAATTAAATCGCTACTCAAATACGGGCATCCACCAAAAATAACGCAATAAAGTATATATATATATATATATATATATATATATAGAGAGAGAGAGAGAGAGAGAGAGAGAGAGACAGAGACAGACAGAGCAGAGACAGGAGGTACGGTGGAGTAATGGATAGGGGCTTGGATTGAGGAATCGCAGAGCCAAGTTCGAATTCCAGTCGAATCCATTACATTCACTTACGTGCTAATACCCTTTGGAAAGGTGTGAATCCTCTTCTTCTCCCTCCAGCTATGGGTAAAATAGCAGGACATACTGGGTTCTATAGCCTTGGATGGCAACTGGTCTAGGCGAAGGACATCTCTGAATTCAAAACCTGCGGAGGGTCGTTTGGGGACCTTGTGGCACGTAGTGCACCAGGTCTCTGAATTCAGCCCTTCAAAAAGTGTGGATGGTCCTGCACGAGGCCTTCACCACTATAATCAAATCTCATGTGTCGTTGTCGGGCTGTCGGTTTCCTGGGAACTGATTTGCTTGACCCTCATACGTCGAACTCGACGTGAGAGTCGACGACTATATATATAATATCATTATTTTAATGTAAAATCATAAATTAATCATTTTTAATCATATGTATTACGTTCTAGGTTCATAAGGGGATTAATGTATCAAACTTATAGGGGATTTGCATATAAAGTACACAACGCTAAAAGTAGTTTTTATAAAGTAATAGTTCTCAGTGTACAAAAATTTAGTTCTCTAAGTGTTAAAATCGGTTCTCTTCTATGACATTTGCTGGGCAATATCTTCACAGAGGAAGGAGAGACTTGAGACAACAGAAATGTGGTATACAGAAGGATGCTGAGAATACCATGGATTGAAAATGTGAGTAACAGGGAAGTTTTTAAGGAATCTAGAAGCAAAAAGGAAGCTTAGAATCAAAAAGAGGCAGTTAAAATGTTTTCGGTACATAATGAGAAAAGAGGGCTTGGAGAAATCAAACTCACAGGACTTATTGCTGGAAATAGTAACAGAAAGAAAGAGCGAGTTAGCCTGTGTATATAAATGACAGAACAGACAAACCTTACTAAAAGATTCAAAGAATAGAAAGTTGTGGAGAGCCACGATCGCCCATGTCTTAAAGGGATACGGTATATAAAAGGAGAAAAATGAACAACTCCACATGCGAAAGAACTCTCAGTTTGAAGGACTATTCTATTTTTCTAGAAAAAAAAACAACGGCTACAAAAATAACTTCAAGACAAGACAAACAAAGAGACTTTTGGCTAAAATCAGAAGAAAGGTTAAAATGGCGGCGTGCAAAAGCGACCAGCATGACCATGAAAGCTCAAAACAAGATCTATCCGTCTTGTCAGGAGATCGGTTGATGTGAATGTTGCTAATGAAGTCATAGAAATATGTACCATGAATATGTCTACAACAACAATCAATTTCTTTTTATCATTACGCCCAAATCAAGGCGATAAACGCAAGGGGTTTACTGAGAATGAAAGAATCTGAGAAAAATCATTATTCAAGAAGGCAGATAATCAAAATTGACTGAAAAGCAAAAAGCCGGAAGAGAGCACGTCAAGCAAGTGCTAGAGAAGAAATTGTTAGCATAAGACTTGCATCTAGCCATTTCAACTGTAAAATGATGAGACCTAGCTGCCAATCTAAATTAAATTCGTAAAAGTCGAAGTACCAAATGGGAAAGCTCCCCAGAAAAATTACCACGAAAATCTTTATAGAAAACGCACAGGAAATCTACGTTACGGCTGTGGGAAAGAGACTGAAGCCGAGATGCCAGGTTAGGACCGATAACGTTACAGATTTTTCTATGGATTTTTTTTTCAAGTATCTCTAAATACAAAGCAGAAGCACCAAGTCAGATGTGGCAACAGTATTCAAATCAAGGACGAATGGTAGACTTATAAATGTTTAAAATAGATTCTTTCGAGAAAGATTGTCTAGAGCGACAGTGTGAACTTTACTATCAGCAGACCTGGTTCTGTGATGCCAACGAACACTCGTTGCCACTTTCGTAATGCTCGCTGTAGTAGAGGCTTTGTAATCGTAGATACAACTATAGTAACGCCGTTGAACAATACTGGTGTCAGACGCCTTCGAATGTCACTCGCGCTAATAGTACTTGTTCTATAATACTCGCTCGAATAGTAATCTGTATAGCGATCTGAATAGAGAAATAGTATAGTGAATAGAGTAGAGAATAGCGTTCCGTATAATAATAGAGGATAGAATAGAAATGGCGATCCTTTAGACGTCAGGCGACTTCCTACTTATGCGTTTCCTCTATGGTCACGTGGTTTTCTTAATTCAATAATGGGATCGCCCGTGTTTGCTCACGGGCGATCTATGTTCAAACTCAAGTGTCGGCAGAGACACTTTATTCCTATATAACACCTGGCTAGATTGATTCAATATAATCGTGCCACTTCATGTCATCATCATGTTGCGCTATATCCTCACCTGCGGTAGACTGCGAACCCACGTGACCTTTTTTTTTAAAGTTTCAGTCATTAGGAGATTGTCATATCGGTACATACCCGTAGGTGCTCAGGTGATAGATTTTCTTCTTTTCCTTTTTTTTTTTTTTGTTGTTGTTGTTCTCTGAATTACGTCCTCTTCCTATAACGCCTATTGGGAGACAGGTCCCCTCAAGACCTCAAGTGGAAGTCATATATACGATCCATCGCTTAAGAAACTGGGAAAATAATCAGTTCCTTTTACCACTCTAGAAAGTACCAGATCCCTCCTGATATGCACTAAATTTACAAGAGCTGGATCAGGCCAACAATGAGAATGTGAAATCGGAGATCCGAGTTCAAATTCCATTCGAGTTCGCTGCTTTAACTTACGCGCAGATACCGCTGAGAAGGTATGGAGTCATCTTTTCTCTGTCCTGGGTATGACGATAAACTACGTCCAACAGCAAGGCCTCTGATCAGGAGGGTTTGAGGAGTGTGGACCCACCTCTTAATTGCTGGTGTTCCCAGGTCCACCTTGACCTGTTAGGGTCTCAGTTATGGGCAAATAGTTAACCCCCAAACTGAGGTCAAAACACTATGAAAGTGTAAAAATAGATTTTAATACCAGAATTACTTTTTTTTTAAAATTATTGCCAGCAATACATTTTTGAAGAAAAAAATATTACCAAAAATAGATTTATGAAGGAAATAAATATTACCAGTAACAAAAATTTTGTTAGCATTAAATAACCCATTGAGGTTGATATGCCGTAAAACAAACCAAACCAAACTATCGCTATGAATCTATTTCAATGTTTTGTTGGCATTAAATGACCCATTGAGGTTTTGATATGCCATAAAACAAAATAAACTAAACCAATCTAAACCAAAGAATACATAATTTATTCATACGAATTTATCCTAAAAATGTTGTCGGCATTAAATAACCCATTGAGGTTTTGATACGCCATAAAACAAAATAAACTAAACCAATCTAAACCAAAGAATAGATATTTTATTCATACGAATTTATCCTAAAAATGTTGTCATCATTAAATAACCCATTGAGGTTGAGATGCCATAAAACAAAATAAAATAAACTAAAAAATCATCTTTTCTCTCCCCAGTTATGGTTTTAATAGCAGGACTTGTATCTGAAAAATTAATTGTTATCTACTAAAAATCAATTCAATATTCACTCGCAAAAATCCCAAAGATACTGGATTGCTGAAATTGTACTGTACTGACGCCATATATGAACCAAGGTTTCCCTGTCCTAAATTTCCAGCCTTTAAAGAGTTCAAAAGCGTATACGCGGCCTTGTGAGTGATGAATTATTTTCCACTCTACAACCACTTTCACACACGAAATGTCGCAAGCCTTTAGTTACTCTATCGCTATTCCCATGACAAAAGTTGTTCCGCTAGTTCAGACCTTCACAGTTAAAACCCTCCATGCCGCCTGCACTGGGAAGAATCGTTCACATTCCCTTCGTATTCCATTAGTAAGGGGGAAGTTCCTTTCGATCATCTTCTTCCCAATTTTAACCTCTTCAAATATTGAGCCAGCCGTTATCTATCCTACATATCCTCATAAACTGCACTTCTTACCTCCTCCTCTTACGTTCTTTCCAACTCATTCAGTAATGCTCTACCTTGAGTGGCTCTTGGGCTTTGGACTGGGTGAACATTTAGTAAAAAGAAATTGTTAAATTTCCATTAGGAATTTAACAATTCTTGTGACGACGTGCTATTTTACAGCTAGCCAGTGTTCCTCGCTTGACTTAGGTCAACCGATGGTAAAGGCATTTCCCAACATGCCGAGAATGAACGGGCGATATTATCAAAATGTCTTCATCCTGACTAATCGACCGTGGTAAGATACGAAACTGGTCTCCTAGTAGAACCGATAACGCCCTAACCAACCGGTCACGAGTCCAAAGCTGATTTACTATTAAAACCGTATAGGAAACCACTACTTTTCTACCAACACTTATACTAATCAAAATACTACTAATCGAGGCACAAATTTAGATTTGTTTTTTAAGGCTTAACACTTTATTGGTTATCTAAAGCTGAAACATTTGGGGACAGGAGAGGGGGGGCGAGTAAATGTATTAACAATTTTTAGGAGATAACAACTTTCCAGATACAATTCCTACAAATAAAACACAAAGTTTGTGGGGGGGAAGAAGTGGTGGATTCATACCTTTCTCAAAGCTATTTGCGCGTAAATAAATGTAACGAACTCAACAGGAATTCGAACTCGGGTCTCCGATTTCTCATTCCGAGCCACTATCCATTACACTAACCGCACATCCTCGCGACAAATAGAGCTCAGTTTCTTGCGCAGAAAAATACGGATTAAAATACTATTGTGGTCAGATTGAACAAAATTCAACCTATTTCGGGTACATACGATGAATCTAATGTCATCCTGGTGAGGCATAAATTGAAAGGCTTTTGATATCAGAAGTTAAATATGATTGATGGAAAATTTTTGATCAGTGGTTGTATGAGCATCACGCAGTATTTCATAGGCAGAGCCATAAATGATAAACTCTTTGCTGCAATATATTTAAAAAAAAAAAAGAAAAAAAGATATATTGCTTTCACTCAAGCGCTTTTTTGTTGTTATCACATCCTTTTAACCGTTGTGTCTCCTGCCTTCATTAGGGGCTTGTCGATACAGATAACCTTCAAGGAATTTCGAATTGAACACTTTATTAAATTACAGGGGTAGGTTGTTCTTATTCCACTCATTGTCCATATCTAGGAGTATCTCGTTTTGTTCTTTTTTAATACTGCTCAGTTATTAGAAAGAAAAAGTCTTGCACTGAGCAGTTTCACAAGAAACCGAATAGGCAGCAGATCTAGAATCCTTGACGTGGTTTTGGAAAGTCTTTTTGGAGAAAGGAACCGAAGGAATATGATATGTGCAGCGGAAAAGAAGAGTGTATGAACAATTTTTATTAAGTACTCTATTGATAGAAAAGTTGATTCGCCACTGTGCAGGCTGAGTATGTAAGCTACCGAAAGTGTACAAGATATTGTCAATAGCTGCGCTCAGCCGGCACAAAAAAATAAAGACGAAAACATGACAAAGTATCTCCCAGAATGCATTGGAAACTATGTAGGAAGTGGTATGAGCATTCACTACCGTCAGCAACGTAGAATGAGCAAAGTGAAGCTGACGTGAGATACGGCCACCTTGATTGACAAGTGTTTGGAGAGAAATCGCTCTGATTCCACACTTGTGCTCCAGATCGTTCATGAATGGATCCTGACAAATGCTGCGGTATCCTGGGATACGAACATCGTGAAGGCAGAGCCAGCGAAAATACGGCGCTGCCAAGACCTGGCTGAGCAAATCAAAGGAATATACAACGCAGTAACAAAAGTTGTTCCCTTTTGTAGTTGGCGCACTAGGGACTATTTCCGGGAACTTTTTTGCCCCGAAAGATGCCTGGGGGATATCATTGGGATTGGTTGGATTGCATCACTGCTTGGAACAGCTCATGTGTTGAAGGAAGTGTTGTGTCTCTAAGCTTCGGGTGAGTGCTGAGATATGATCATCAACACCTGGCTGAAATATGTTAGAGTTTAGCAGTGTTGACAACTAGGTTTATCCATAATCTCACACTTCTGCTCTTTTCTTAACCTTTGCCTGTATCTTCTCAGTCTCTCCCTTATCCCTTCCAATATCTATTACCCGTCCGTGTTTTTGTCATAAAACCATGGATTAAATTCATATGCAAAAAAGGAATAAGGAATGGACAAATAGTTTTGTATCCTCTCTTTTATCTTTCTCTTGTTCTATCTGTCGATAAAAAACGTTATTGTATCATTATTTTGACATCTTATTTGTCTCTACATGCCGTTCAAACTTTCGTGCATTGCCTCTTGTTGTCTATCTACCAATCCTAGCTCTCTACTTCTTTCACCGTCATCTTTTCCAATCCATGTATATATATATATATATATATATATATATATATATATATATATATATTATTTATTTATTTAAAATATGATTCCAAATCGCGACATAAGAAGTCCCATCTTTCAAAACAAGAGCCGAAAACTTCAATATAATTATTTAAATTAAATTGAGTTAAAATAAGTTAAAATAAGCTCTGTTCCATCTTCAAGCGAAATTTTTTTTATGCTCTACTTTTGTATCGAGCACTATTTTTTAAAAATAATAACTAAAATACTAAGGGACTTTGGATTATTTACCTAACCAGTTCCTTCCTATTTTCTATATATTTTCACACACACACATATATATATATATATATATGTGTGTGTGTGTGTGTGTGTGTGTGTGTGTGTAACATATTCAGTTGTAAGGATATGACTTTGTGAGCCTTGGTTTCACGCTTTTGCGATCATCAGAGATTGTCTAATGATCACAAAAGCGTGAAACTTCATTATCTATCTATCTATCTATCTATCTATCTATCTATCTATCTATCTATCTCAGTCGGTTTTTATCTATTTCAGTGTGTTTCTATCTATCTATTTATCTATCTATATATCTATCAATCGATCGACCGAACTACTATCTTGCTAGCTCATTCGTTTCACTATCTATCTATCTATCTATCTATCTATCTATCTAAGTCGGATATTATCTATCTATTTCAGTGTGTTTATGTCTTAATTTTGATTAATCTATCAATCTTACTCTCTCTCTCTCTCTCTCTCTCTCTCTCTCTCGGTTTCTATCTATCTGATTTCAGTGTGTTTATATCTATCTATCTTTCTTTCTAGCTCATTCGCTTCATAATCTGTTTATCTATCTATTCATCTATCTATTTCACTATGTTTATATCTATCTATCTATTTATCTATGTAGCTATCTCTGTTTATATATATATCTATCTATTTACCTCAGTTGGTTTATATCTATCAGTTGGTTTATATATATATATATATATATATATATATATATATATATATATATATATATATATATATATATATTCCTTTCACCGTTTTCTTTTTCGATTTTTTCTCTTCAAGTCTTTATTATTTTCCCTATACTCTTCCTAAATCTTTCCCTCTTTATTTATTATTTAAGGTTCACCGTCAAAAAGTGTATTTGATTTCGTTCTGATTTCGGCCCAGAAGGGTTAGAGAGCATACAGGTTCTACGCCCTGATTTGTTGGGTATTACCCCCTCGCTCAATGAACTATTCCAGTAAAAGTTACTGGAGGTTGCTATAAGAATAATATATATAAAAAAAAAACTTAAAAGACAATTCCTAGATTATTCTTGTCCTGTCCCGGGGGTGGCGTGGGGCAGTAACTTTCATACGCGGGAAGGATAGCTTTATTCCTACGCTCTTGAGCTGTTCCCAAAAGGGGTAGTTGTGGGTGAAACTGGACTATTTTTAGTTTTTGATCACTGGTACCCGTGGGACTCTCACTTTAAACACGGCCTTGTATTACACTAAGTTCAAGCAAGCGTACGGTTAAATGCTTCTTGGTCCCTGGGAGAGATGGTTACTCTCGTGAGAACTATGGAAAGCAGATACCGAGAATCCACGAGATTTGCAACAAAGTGCTATACAACATTAGCGACGAGGAACACCAACTATTCTACAGGAGTAAAGGTCTTTAGTCTTAGGTGTCTAACAGACAGGAGAGGGGGAAATTTTTTTTCTGAGGAAATTTTTCGACCCCCCCCGAATATATCCAGTTTATTAAATTAGCACTTTTTTACCCTTTAAATAATTTTTCGGCCACCATTTTATTAAGAAAATCCCGTTTATTGCATAGCTTGAAAAATTCAGAGTCCCTGATTATTAAGACCTCAACTTTATATTAGACACTTAAAAGTCTTCTTCTATGCGCCGTGTCCATTCAAGACGTGTGTGATCAAAGCTCTCCACAACATCCTATTCCTTGTAGCTCTTACCAACAGTTCTCTCTTTGCCAAGTTTCCCACCTCCTGCTATCGTTGCCCATTCACACAAGCTTGTCAGATAGATGATCCGCAGCCTTTCTCTGTCCCTGTTACACTTCCAATAAAGCAACAGTGGAACACAGCAAATCCCAGGTAGAAAAGCATAATCGTAAAATACATAAAGAATTAGAATAACAGTGCAAATAATGAATGGAATATTTGAAGTCTGTAAATTTCTGTATCTAGATAAAGACCTATAAACATGGTTGATTCGTTTTTTACGGCTTATCAACCCTTTTCAGGTTATTTAAAGCCAGAGAATATGTTTAGATTGTAAGAATTTTGTTTTGAAATAATAATGGTCTAGTGATGCAAATTTTACTAATTAATCTATAGCTGGGGGAGAAGTGGCTACATACCTTTCCCAAGGGCATCTGTGTGTAAATGAATATAGCGAACGCAACGGGAATTGGAAATCAGCTCCCCAATAACTAATTCTGAACTATTATCCATTACACCATCCGCACACCCAAGCTTATAGCACTCGATATTCCCAAGCTGTCACCCATCTAGTTATTAACCAGGCTCGATTTTTCTTAACTCTTGGAGACCTGCGTTCTTTAACCATTCTGCCTGAGCTCTTGAGTCAAAATTTGCAAATAATTGGTATATAATGTTTCATGGTAGATATAAAAAAATAATTAACAAGTGTTTACCCACCGTTCATCCAGTGGTTGGGCATTAAATCATTTGTCTCTACCACCGGTAAAGCAGGGGTCAGGGCTCAAAGGTTAAGTTCAGCGATTGAACGGGAACCAATGATGTAGCCGTAAGAGGTATAAATATAAAGAAGAGATACAACGATAATGGTAATAAAAAAACAAAAAACTCTGCTCGCTTTTGTAAATCGCCAATAGCACGGTCCCAGCTATGTGCAAATAGTTAACCCCCAAACTGGGGTCAAAACACTATAAAAGTATAAAAATAGATTTTTATAGTAAGAATACCAGCAATACATTTTTGAAAAAAAGAGAAATATTACTAGCAATACATATTTAAAAAAAAAAATTACCAGCAATACATTTGACTCTCGACAAATACCCTCTTTACAAAAATATATCAATAAAACCTGATCTACAAACTGATTTCTTACAAAGAATACATGCGAACCTATCCTAAAACACTTGTCGGCATTAAATAACCCATTGAGTTTACCGTCCTGGGTATGACGATAAACTACATCCGCGTCCTGAGTGAGACGATAAACTACGTCCAACAGCAAGGCCTCTGATCAGGGGGTTTTGAGGAGCGTGGAACCACCTCTTAATTGCTGGCGTTCCCAGGTCCACCTTGACCCGGGGTGGTAGCACCTGTTGGGGTTCCAGCTATAGGCAAATAGTTGACACTCAAACTTATGTAAAAATAGGTTTTAATACCAGAAATACTTTGTAATAAAAAAAATATTACCAGCAATAATTTTTGAAGGAAAATTTATTATCAGTAATACTTTTAAAAAAAGTACTAGCAAAACAAACAGTTATACATTTTTTGAAAAAATATTACCAGCTATAGATTTCTTTATTTACATTATTCGGACTATTGTCCTCATCTTTGTCGCCATATTTATTACAACGTTTCGGCCGAAACGTTGTAATAAATATGTCGACAAAGATGAGGACAATAGTCTGTTAATGTAAATAATGTACATAATACCTCATCTCAGAAATATAGACCGACTATATAGATTTGTTCAAGGAAAAATATTCCCAGAAATAGATCTTTGAAGAAAAACATATTACCAGTAATAAAAATTTTGTCGGCATTAAATAACCCTTTGAGGTTGATATGCCGTAAAACAGACCAAACCAAACCATACCGTAAAATAAAATAAACTAAACCGAACCATATTTAAACAATGAACGTAAAATATATTTGATATATCAGAAAGTTCAACACCAATTAGAATGTACTGACCAGTGATACATTTAAAAAAATATATATTACCAGCAATACATTTTTGTAAAAGAAATTACTAATGCTCCCAGGAAAATTAAATTTTGGCATAAATGACCCATAAGGTGTTGATATGCCGCTAAACAAACAAACGAATCAATTCTAAAATTCTTGTTGGCATTAAATAACCCATTGAGGTGTTGATATGCCATAAAACAAAAACTCAACACCCAAAACAAACTAAATGAGAATGTCGATAAAACCTATTTTTCTACAGACTGTATATCTGAAAAGAATACATCAATGAAACAAGACTCAACAAAAACCCTCTTTACAAAAATATATCAATGAAATCTGATCTATAAACTCATTTCTTACAAAGAATATATATTCTATTCAAATGAACCTATCCTAAAAATCTTGTCAGCATTAAATAACCCATTGAGGTGTTGATATGCCATAAAACAAAATAAACCAAACCAAAGATTGTTCCAAAAAAGAAATTCTTCTCTATTGTTTTAAGTACAGACCAGATAACCTCAGTAATGCTTAATTTTATTATGAATAGCATTATAATAATAATAATAATAATAATAATAATAATAATAATAATAATAATAATCGTAATATCTGACAGTGACACAGAAAATACTAAAAGCATCTGAAGGAAGTAGAGGTTAAATTCTCCAGAGAATGTTTATTAGGTGAACAGATTTAACAAATATAATAATTCAAAATGTTGATGATTTAACACTTATATATGTCCCGTGAATGCCAAGTTGTACAAAGAATGTAGAATAGTTATAATTCTCTACCAGTAAACTGTTAGCCGAGTCTTTGTGAAAGAAAGTAATGGTTATTCACAGGGTTATTAATGAATAAATATGGCCAAGTGGTTAGACTACAACCACTTCTATGCACCACTGGCGAATCTTATATGTGTTGTTCTTGTTTTAAGTATTATCATTCATTACCAACCTTTGTATGATTATTCTATTCAGTAACTTTCCCTAGGCTACAGCAGTAAAAGAAATTACTAATGTTCCCAAGAAAATTAAATTTTGGCATTAAAGGACCCATAAGAAGTGATATGCTGCTAAACAAACAAATGAATCTATAAAAATCTTCTTGGCATTAAATAACCCATTGAGGTGTTGATATGCCATAAAACAAAAACTCAACAGCCAAAAATATAAACTAAATGAGAATGTCGATAAAACCAATTTCTCTACAGACTGTATATCTGAATAGAATACATCAATGAAACAAGACTCATGATAAAAACCCTCTTTTCAAAAATATATCAATGAAATCTGATCTAATTTTTGCATCAAATCATTCACAATAACTTTTCCATATAAATGACTTACAACATAATTGCAATATATTTCTTTAGTAATTCATTTTGCCTGCAAACATTAACAAAGTATTTCCAATGGCAACTGGTTTCTGATAGAGTTAACGAAGAATCCGTTTGTGAATCAAGGACAATCGGTGAATGTTCGTTTTTTGTACATTCTATTGTAAAACGTAATTCTTAACCATATTATTGAAGAAAACAAAAATAAAAAGAATGCTAATAATGGATGATTGGATCGCTAATTTAAAAAAAAAAAGGGATTACAGGACAAAACTAGATTTTCAAAATCAGATAACCTTGGAACTAAATATAGAGAAGAGACGAGATTCCATTGTCTTAAAATAGGAATGATATTAAATTAGAGTTATCAAAGAGATTTTTTTGTTGATCTGTCAAAGTCGGAATCATCTAAGAGTCCGTGAGTATCCTGAATATTTGGTTGACAACAAAGCATGATTGGGAGATTTGGTTCTTCCATCTAAAAAGACAAGCAAGGTGACTACACTTTCGTGGGACGAAATAAACGCCTTGATCATTAACATTTTCCCGTTAGTTTTATTTTGTACTGTACTATCTGCCTATATATCTATCTCGGTTTTTTTCTATCTATCTATCTATCTATCTATCTATCTATCTATCTATCTATCTATCTATCTGTCTGTCTGTCCATCTATCTCAGTCGGTTTTTATCTATCTATTTCAGTGTGTTTATATATATCTATCTATCAATCTATCTATTGATCGATCTATCTATCTTGCTAGTTCATTCGGTTCATTATCTATCTATCTATCTATCTATCTATCTCAGTCGATTTCTATCTATCTATTTCAGTGTTTATATCTATCTATCTATCTATCTATCTTGCTAGCTCATTCGGTTCATTATCTATCTATTTATCTATCTATTTCAGTATGTTTATACCTATCTATCTATCTCTCTCTATCTATCTATCTATCTCAATTGGTTTATATCTATCTATCTACCAGTCGGTTTATAACATATATATATATATATATATATATATATATATATATATATGTGTGTGTGTGTGTGTGTGTGTGTGTGTGTGTGTGTGTATATATAAAGCGGTAATCATACAATGAAGCAATTAAGAATATTAATGCAGTTAATGGTGAATTCGCTTTGCTAGCAGACTTAATATAAGCATTAACTTACTAACAATCCATTGAATGACGCGATCATTTTGTATAAAATTGTTGTCAGATGGATATGGTTTATTCTTTAGAGCAGCGAGTACTTTCGAAAATTTCATGTTCTCATCGTCAAATCCATCTGACAGAAATTTTATACATAAGGATCGATTCATTCAATGGATTGTTAGTAAGTTAATGCTTATATTAAATCTGTTAGCGAAGAGAATTCGACATTAATTACATTAATATTGCTAATTGCTTCATTGTGTGATTACCGCTTTACAATATTATGTATATGCTGCCTAATATAATACGTATATATATGTGTGTGTGTGTGTGTGTGTGTGTGTGTGTGTGTGTGCGCGCGTGTGTGTGTGATTGAATAAATTACAGACATTATGTCTGCTAATTTTTAATAAAATCCGTTCATACTCACGAATAACCTTCCGTGTATTGATGTTAAAGGAAGAGAGAAATGTGTTATAGCTGTTTAAATTTTCATTTCCAAGTAACTTCGAGCTTTTCCAAAACCATCTTCAGGGGTCCAAGTGGTACAAAACTATATTTTGGTATATGTTAGTTACTTGATAAATGAAAATAAAAGAAATTTAAACAGCTATAGCACATTTCTCTCATCCTTTAACATCAATAAATGGAAGGTTATTCGTGAATATGAACGGATTTTATTAAAAATTAGCAGGCGTAATATCTGTAATTCATTCAATCAGACATGTCTAAGAGAGATTTTTGCTGCCTAAATACACAAATTTTATATATATGTGTGTGTGTGTGTGAGTTTCTATCTATCTATCCTAATTTGTTCATGTATATGTGTGTATCTATGTCAGTCGGTTCCTACGTATTACAAGCTTGATTTTGTGTAGCGTCCTCTGTCAATATTTCGACTTGAAAACGTACGACATGCGATATGAATAAGCCTTTCTGTTTGTCCGGATTTGTCTGTCTTTCCAGCAGTACATCTATTATAGCTAGGCTGTAAAAGTCGAGTCTTAAGACAGTAAATCGTTCTATATTGAGTAAATCACATGCAACGTGCGTCAGTACTTAATCTTTACAACGACAGAAAAATTCGAAGAGTGAGTGAAAAAGAATCAAATAATTCTAGGTTAATTGAGTTGCATTGATCTCGGGGGGAATAAATAAATCGTATTATCTATATATATATATATATATATATATATATATATATATATATATATGCGGAACATGGTACTCAGAACAACAACAAAAAACCGAATAAGTAGTAAAGAAGAAAGGCAAAGGTACTAATCGAGCGGAAATGTTATCCAATTTTAGAAGCGTTCACATTTCCTGTTTACTTCATAAATTGTGATCGCTTTGATGATGAATACAAATAAACTCTACATTATTTAGACTCGATCTGATTGTTTCTCAGACAACTCTTTGCATCCGCTTGTATGTATAGCATGAACAGATAAAGCGGGAATGAGGCGTTAAATGTGACATTCAAAAGGAAAACTGTGATAGAATAAACTTTTCATTGATCTATCTATCTATCTATCTATCTATCTATCGATCTATCTTTCTTTCTTTCTTTCTATCAATCCATTTTCCTATCTGTCTATATAAATCTGTTCATATCTATCTATCTAAATCACTTTCTATATATTTAAATCTGTTCATATCTATCTCCCCTTTCTCTCTCTTTTTCTCTCTCTTTCTCATCATATATATATATATATATATATATATAATCTGTTCATATGTATCTACCTAAATCTATCTAAATATTTTAATATCTATCTATTTATCTGAATCTCTTCCTATCTATCTATCTTTCTAAATCATTTCATATCTATCTTTTTTACTGTCAATCTATCTAAATATTTTCCTATCTATCTTTATATATATACTAGCAGTAGAGCGTTGCCCGGGGATGTAACAGTAAGAGATAGATCAAGTATCGACCATCATAAAGACTGAAAAATAAAATTGACAAAGATTATTGTTTAAGGTTGATGAACACGCATGTCTTAATTAGTTTTTTTTTTTTTTTTAACGAATTGGTCAAACTCAAACAAAAACATTGTTTTCAATCGTTATGAGTCTACCGATTGAATAGAATTGTATTATAAACAATTGTCTTGTAAATGGAATTTTTAAAGCATTCTGAATGTAAAAATAAAGAAAAAAGTGTGCAAGACAATAAGAAACACTACCTGCCAAAAAAAGTGAAGTTTTGTAGAAATCAGTTGAAAAATGTAGGAAATCCGATCCCATATATAAACAAACACACACACACACAAACAACCTGGGTTTTATAAGTATAACTCGATATGAGTTGTCCCCCTTTCATTCTGGCGAGTGATGCCTCTTAATCATGTTTTCAAATTGATTTTGTGCAAAAAAAATTGTGTTTTGCCAATTTTTGGCGCTGTCAGAACCACCGCAAGGTATTTTTATGTAGTCCTGTGAAGTTTTGTTGAAATCGGTTGAAAAATGTAGGAAATCTAATCCAATATGTAAACGTACAGACACACACACACACACAATCTGCGTTTTATAATAAGTAATATATATATAAAGCTGTTCATATCTATCTCCCTAAATCTATCTAAATATTTTCATATATATCTATTTATCTAAATCCTTTCCTATCTATCTATCTAAATCTTTTCATATCTACCTATCTATTAAATCTGTTCATATCTATCTTTGTTTCTATCAATTTATCTATGTTCTATCTAAATCTATTCATATTTATTTTAATTTCTTTCTATCGGAATCTGTTCCTATCCGTCTCTCTATCCATTCTCTCCCTCTCTCTCTCTGTATATATATATATATATATATATATATATATATATATATATATTAATAATTATCTAATTCTGTTCCTATCTTTCTATCTAAATATTTTCATATCTATCTATTTATCTATCTAAATCTGTTCCTATCTATCTCTTTCGATATATATATATATATATATATATATATATATATATATATATATATATATCAACTAGTTCATATCTATTTATCTCCTACTAATAAGCACAGCACTACCATTTTAATTTTCTTTAAAACCAAACATCCCAGGATTTTATTATTTCTACTGGAATATTGCTCAAGAAAACTGACGTTGCCCAGTATTATTTATGACCCGAATCTGCAACAATCAATCTCTTGCCAAAAATATGAATGTTTCGCCGTTCACAAACTATTACACCCCTATCGAAATACTTCATTTAAAACCAATATTTGGCGGAGGAATAGACTTTCTTTTCTATTAGTGCTTGTAATTTGTACGACATTGACTTTATTACCTTTGCGCAGTTTTTGAATTCTTTATCCATTACGACAGTATGTATTATTCCCACTTACCTGATAGTCATTATGCCATCTTTCGTTTCACTACATTCCCCAAATGTTGAATTGGTTTTAAGCCCGGTGACATACTTGGAAACTACAAGAACTCCTACAGATGGTAGTGAAGGAAAGCGAGAAGAAAGGACTAAGCCTCAATTGTAAGAAAACGGTATGCATGGTTGTTAGCAAAAGGAACAACCTAACATGCAAATTACAAATTGGAGATACCAAAATCAAGCACGAACAACAATTTAACTGGGAAGTGTTTTAGCAGAGGACGGAAAGTGTGACACTGAAATCCGAAAGCACACTGGGATAACGAAAGATGTTTTACCAAAGCTAAGCAAAATATTAACAAACAGGAAAATTTCGCTAGAAGCAAAGAAAAGAGCACTGAACTGTTACATGGCACTAGTCCTCCTATAAAGTAGTGAATATTGGACACTCTCTTCAGAGATGAAGAAGAGACTTGAAGCAATAGAAATAGGATTCTACAGAAGTAGTACCATGGACCAAACATTTGAGCAACGACAAAGTTTTAGGAAAGTGGGATTAGAATATTTGATATTACCCGGACATATTGAAAGCAAGATTGACAGAGGAAAACAATGTGTAACTATCTAACAAGATTGAATAAGTCGACGGCGGAAAGATAACAAAACGATAAAAATTTATTAAGAGCTACAAAAGACAAGAAATTGTGGAGAGCCATGATCGACAATATAGTGAAGGGACACGGTACATACAAGTAGAAGACATGTGTGGGCAGTGGAGAAGTTTTACTTTTTGTTTCTTCAGAAACTATTTTTAGCGGAGTATTTTAGGCAAATATGTAAATAATGCAAATAATGATAACACCTCATCTAAGACATTCAGACGAATATATATATATATATATATATATATATATATATATATATATATATATATATATACATATATACACTTTGTATATATATATATATATATATATATAAACAAACTGTATTTCTGAATAAAATATTTTAGTACCATCATGGTTTCCCACCCGAAGAAAAGTTAATTTAACTTTGAAACAAGACGTACAGTTTTGTCGTGGGTATGAACATGTTCTAATGTAACAGTGCATAATATATATATATATATATATATATATATATATATATATATATATATGAATGAAGAAATATAGTTTTAAGGAGTCCTATATTTATGGGATAAAGTGCTCAATATCAGAGATAGAGCATATGTAAATATAAATATAAAAGTGAACATTGAAGTCAACACTCAGAGGCGATACCCTGTTTCATGCTGGACGCAAACGTCAAGCTGGATGATTGCGTCCAACATGAAACAGCCTGTCGCCTCTGAGTGTTGACTTCAATGTTCACTTATATATATATATATATATATATATATATATATATATATATATATATATAATTCTATATATATTCTATATATGTCCGGTGCTTATTGGAAAGCTCTCAATCTCAGTGATAGAGCTAACCTATTTAGTTGAATGCATATGTTTCAGTTTGTGAAACCGTCTGTTTCACGCTTATAATATATATATATATATATATATATATATATATATATATATATATATATATATATATATATATTAACCGGAATCACTCCCAGCAAGACAGTAATGCCACTAAAACACAAGGGGTTACAGGGTGTGGAAGAATTAAGAACAGAAACAATAATGATGAACAGAAAGAGAGAGTAATCAGGCGGACAGTAGATAGCGATTGACACTGCAATTATTAATATTTGCAGAAAACCTTTGTACCAAAATTTGTATCAATTAAAACGCGTAATGGCCTGGAGAATCTGATACTCACACGTCGAACAGAGAGAAAGAGAGACAAGGGAAAATAACGTATGACATACCTAGCGGGCTTAAGCAAGTGGATGACAGAAAGTAGTTTGGGGGAGAGACGAGACTCGTTGAGAGCTACAAGGGATAGTGGTAAGTGGAGTGCCATGATCGCCTACGTCCTGAAGGGACACAGGACATAAACAGAAAAGATGTAAATATTGTCAACTTTATCTTGCAATAAGCAAAATTATCTACTTCTTTAACAGAGTAATACATAATGTTTCATATAATATGTAAACGTGTACATCTAAGCTAATAATTAGGTAGATAGATATGAACAGAATTATGGTTTAAACTGTCGCGGCGTTGTAAAAAAAAAAAAAAAAAATAAAATAGGCCGTTCTAAAAAATAGAAATCTTTCAGTTGAAATTAAATTGTAAATAGGATATAAAACACACATGGGAGAGAGAGAAAAAAAAATGGAAATAGTTATAAAGTTGAAAGTTAAAAATAGAACAAACTTAGCAAATCTTTACTTGGTTTTCCTAGCAAGGAAATAAATCGATTTCTGAAATGAAAACCCACACAACAAACTTAAATTGTCAATGTTGTTGTCAAAGTGTCACTGTCAATTGTCATCGTCAGCTGTTTTACTCACCTTGCGAAATGTTGATTCACTCATGGTGAGAAAATGACAAAGAGAGAGAGAGTGGGTGATGATATCAAAAGTCTCCTCTCGGCCACGATGGAATACTTGGGAATGTTTGACGCTGGAAGAAAAATACTGACAAAAAAATGGAATCCGGAGAGAAATTAGTAAAAATTCTACAAAAAATAAAAGCTGAACCAAGTCCAAGAAAGTTTAGGGGTATTTTGTAAGAATACGTTGGTTAACAGTCTTAATATGACACACGCCTCTGTGAATTTTTTTTTTTTTTTTTTTTTTTTTTTTTGTTTGTTTTTTTGTGGTGGTGGGGGTCTTTGATTTTTTTTCGTGTTAATTCCAGTAACTTAGAAAAATAAACAAAATAAACAGTCTGTTTGTAAAATGACGGAAAACGATCCGAGTGAAAGTCACGCTAAAAAAATTGGAAATTCTAATAATTATTTTTAAAAAATAAAAGTCATGAAACACATCTCTCGCCTTTTTGCCTGGCACTTTTAAAAGACAAGATGATAGGTGAGCAGGCAAACAACTTGGTGAATACGGCCGAACTGAGAACCAGGTATTAATGCAATGTGAATTCCTCACACCTGTCGCAGATCAAGGACGTCTCTCTGTGGCAGGAAGAGCGAAGGGTGAGAAAGGGTGGACACAACAACGGCAGCAGAGGTGAAGTAGATAGTAAAATTAGTGTCGGCCAAGGTGAAGTCTCTCACTCGACGGGGTTGCTACTGCGGTCAACATGGCCGATGGAAATTGTCGGCTAGAAAGACAAAAAGAGACATGTTTAGAATATTTAAAAAAAAAAAGGGGCAAAGAAGATGTTTTCTAAAAATATGGATTTAGTAATAGTGTTTTAAATTGTTTTATTACAAATACAACCTCAGCATGTGATTTTAGGGAACATTATAAAGTAAAACTTTATATTCGGACTATTGCTCTCATCTTTGTTGTTTTTATCACAACGATTCGGTCGTTGTGTTCTCCGGCTTTCCTCACGTGTATATCAATCTGGGTAACCTACAGGGAATTCTGAACTAAACCCTTTATTTAATCTACGGGGATAAACTGTTCTCATTCCTCTACTCATATTTAGGTCTAGGAATATCGCCTAGTTCTTATTTTGTTTAGTCACAATAACGAGTTTTGAAAAGCATTAGGGTCATAGGAGCACCAAACGCACCGCAGCCTGGTTTGAATTCAGAGTTACCCTACTCCTAGACCGGTTGGCACCCAAGGCTATAGAACTCAGTCTGTCCTACTATTTATACATAGCTGATGGGGAAGAAAAGATGGCTTCATACCTTTCCCAAGGGTATTAGTACGTAAGTGAATGTAATGAATTCGACTGGAATTCGAACGCGACTCTCCGATTCTTGAATTCGAGCCGCAATTCATTACTCCACTGTACCTCTTCAGGCCAGAAGAGTTGGATTCATACCTTTCCCAAGGGTATTAGTACATAAGTGAATGTAATGAATTCGACTGGAATTCGAACACGGCTCTCTGATTCTTCAATTCGAGTCGCAATTCATTACTACACCGTACCTCCATTTGAGTTAGTACTTTTCATTTATTGCTCTCCGTTTCCGAGAGAATGAACTCACATGTCATTAAATCCACAAACCAACTCTTTTCCCCACTAGGCCATTGTAAACATAACCTTAGCTTCTGATAAGGCTGCAACTTCTGCTGCTTCTGTTGCTTCTACTTCTTCTGCTGCTACTGCTGCTGGATGTGATATTTTGATTGCTGCTTCTGCCTATATTTTGATTGCTGCTGCTGCGGTCGAAGTCTTGATTATTTGTTTTTCTTTCTTTGTTAGCGGCTCCCATATTGTATTTATGTCTACGCCGGGCCTACTAAGGAGGTCCCATAGCCTAGCATATGTGCTGATGTTTTCTTCCTTGTCCAGTATTTTCACTTTCATAATTAGTGAGACTGGTATCAGGAAATCATTATTATCTCAAAAAGAATATTACAATATAAAAATATTTTCTGGTTTTAAATAAACTACAAAGAATTGATAAGCCGTAGAAAACGAATCTGTCGATTGTTGTAACCTAGAAAAGGGTTACTGAATGAGGAATAAACAAAACGGAAGTTGGAAATGAAATGGCAATCTTTATAACATCAACAAAATACAATACTCGCCAGCAGCGTGAAGTAGGTAAACCACTGCTAGTGTTGGACTACTTAGACAGCATATTACCCCCACAATGCGTACCAGTGGCATTCCCGCCTTACTTGGGGTAAAATGATAATATATATATATATATACATTTTTGTCTATCCCACAAAATGTTTAATATCTAAAAGAAACACGAAACTAATTGAGTTTCTTTTTTACGGGTTTTCAGATACGGCGTTTGTTGTAGCATACCTATGGATGATAATGAGTATGTCCACATTCACATAAACACAGTAGTAAATACTGTATGTTGGTCTGCAGTCATCTCCGGCTGTGCTAGTCAAACTCTCTGCTTCCGGGCAGAGAGGATCCCCAGAGGAGGCTATGTCGTAGAGCAAAGTCTCGTCTCAGAAAACAGCTACCTGGACCCGTTATATACGAGGTTTACAGGGAATTTTTGGCCGTACCTACAGGTTCGGATACCTCACATTAAATTCGGTTTTGTGCTACATCTGACCGCGTGGTAGATATCCTGCAGTTGAAGCTTCATTGTGAAATTCACTTGACTCATTTCTAGCAGTTGACTACTTCTTCTACGCGCCGCTGGCGAATCTTATATATGTATTGTTCTCTTATTATTATTGTTCTCTTCTATGTATTGTTCTTGTCCTAAGTATTATCGTTCATTACCAACCTTCGTTGGATTATTCTATTCAGTAACCTTCCCTAGGTTACAACAACGTTTAGCCATCTTGACACTATTTGTCGTAAAAAACACTGAAACGCCCTTTGAGTTATTCAGCTAAAAAGAGAACAGGTTAAATAATTTTGTCAGACCCACTGTCTTCGCAAGTGAATAATGGTTAGAGGAAAAAGATCATTCAGGCCTTCAGTAATAGTACCAACATTCATACCCTGGCTTCCATCTTCAAAGTCCATTCAAGAACCATCAAGAGAATGGTGAATACGTTTTAAAAAAAGAGGGAACAGTAGAGAGGAAAACTGGATCTGGAGGTCATAACAGGAAGAGGGGTCATCATTTCAACTAAAGAGATCGAAAAGATCGAACGCAATCCATAAGACGTTTGGCACGTGAGAGAGATGTTTCAGTTATGGCAGTCCAAAGAGAAGTGAAAAAAAGACTTGAAAATGAAATCGTACGTTAAAACTTTGTCATGAGAGGAAAGGGAACGGTAGAGAAAGAAGAGATAGCTGACTGAGTTTAGTAGAGAGATACGGAGACACACGCAAAAATGGCATGGAGATTCAAGAAAGTTCTCCCTAGCCAGCGGAAGATGTCCGCCGACATAAACCCCCAGGCCATCCATGTGGACATTTGGGTCCTTTCTAAAGAGAGGAAGATAGCCAGGAATAGAGAAATCAGCGGGACGATTTAAGAGTTAAGATTAGTTTTGCAGAGAGCTAGGATGTTTGGAGACTTTTCGAAGAGGAAAGATTCCATACTGCGAAGGTTGGTACGAATACCACGAATGTTGGAGAAAGAAAGGTTGACGGATTTAGTTTGTTTTTTTTTTTTATTTATTTATTTATTTTATTTTATTTTTTTTTTTTGAGCTGGTTCAGTTTTATATCTTTGATTGCTTACAGTCATTGTGTTATTTTGGTAAGGAAAGGCCTAGGGTAGTAATTGCAGTCGGTCGTCTAATGTAACACGTACGGGTGTGGGAAAGAGAACTGGTGCAGACTGCATCATAGTGTGGCTTCGGTTTTGCCCACTGGAGGTGTTAGAAGGTACACCCTTCCATGCGCGACATAGCACTGCAAGACTAACGATATTATGCGACTCTTGATCAGAGCAACCAGAAAAATGCCAACCCGGGACCCTCAGAATGGAGAGACGTTGCCACCATCCACACATATCACCAAAAAAAAATTCATGACAGCACTACTATTAAGTCGAGATGTTCATTAAAAATTCAGCAAAGAGTTTAAAATGGCAGAGACCTACCCCTGAAAGAACTTTTCAATCAGTCTTGGGTATATTTCCAGTTAAGTTATATCAAAGAATGGACAATCAGATAACATATTTGTAGAGACAAACTGCGACCCACAGAATTTTAGACCATGCCACGTTTAACTAGAGAGAGAGAGAGAGAGAGAGAGAGAGAGAGGAAGAGAGGGAGAGAGGACATAAGAAACAGTACTGCATGGTAACTATCAGTTTCGTGTATCAATCCGATCTCCAGAAAAACTAATTATTCTGAAGATCGCCTTGATGAATAAAACTGATAGCCAACAGGAAGGGTTGATGCCAATGCCCATACAGTCTATATCTATAAACGCACTATAACCTATTATATGAAATCTTCTATAAATATAGAAAGTCTAAATGCCACCCGCATATATAGATAGATAGATAGATAGATCATACAATACGAATTAAGATACATTAGGTTAATGATCATTTTCACCTGGTAAATTGAAATAAAATTTTCAAGGATTTTTTAAACCAGTCAATGAATGATAAATTATTGAAATATTTTAATAATTTATTAACCATCAATAATTTATTATCCATTGACTGATTTGAAAAATCCTTGTAAATTATATTTCAATTTACAAGGTGAAAATGATCATTGACATAATGTAAACTTAATTCTTATTGTATGAAATATGTTACTCTGTTTAATTAAAACATTAGGCTCTATGTGTGAATCAGTTTTAATATTTAATATTTTATATTGTATTAATAGGATTCACTTAGATTATATACCAACGGATTATTACCTATATATATATATATATATATATATATATATATATATATATATATATATATATATTAGAGTATATCTGTAAAAGAACAAAATGAATAAAGACAAAAGGAAAACATGTTAGCCGACGCGTTTCGTCATATGAGGAATATTTGCCTTGATAAAACCCCTCTAAGGACAAAACGCATCGGCTAAGATAAGTTTAGTTTTGTCTTTATTCACACACACACACACACACACACACACACACACACACACACATATATAAACAGTTATTGGTCACAGTTGAATCAGACCAAGGAAAAGTGCTCAAAACCTCAATGGTTGAAACCATGGTAGGGTAATCGGTTGATATATATATATATATATATATATATATATATATATATATATATATATATATATATATATATATAGTTAAGGTATGAAGAACTTGGTAATCCGTATGGGTAATCCCAAGGAGGATGAAATCCTGAGAGCTCAATGTAAATCCAGAGCTAATATTTAAAAGAAAACATACCACTTTAATGTACCATTATAAAAATTTATTTCACCAGAGCCCTTTTAAAGGACGCCGCATCATCAGATAGCACTTCCAAAAATAAAATGAAACGAAAAATGAAATTAAAATTGATGGGTAGTGTAAGTTTTTGTAATTTAACAGAGAGTGTAAAAGGGGTAGTTTAAATTTATATATATATATATATATATATATATATATATATATATATATCAGAGCACTTTTTAATATAACCGTCCCCTGGTCTGATTCAACTCTGACCAACCACTGTTGATAGATAGATAGATAGATAGATTAAATATAGTTTTACGTTACGCTATATTTATGGGTTAAAGTGCTCAATATCAGGTATAGAGCTTGACGACGATTGCGTTTAGTATTAAACAGACTGTCACCTCTGGTTGTTGACTTCAATGTCCACATATATATATATATATATATATATATATATATATATATATATTACTGCAGCTGCACTAATTCCTTAACAAACATATTTTCCATTATTATTCAGGGGATAAGCGAACATCCAATGTTTTCCTTCAAAAGTCACGTCTTTTCCATCTTTACTGCGTTTCAATACAACGCTTCATTTTTATAGACATTCATTCTATAATCTTTCCCTTTTTCTTTTCTCGCTTTCTCTTTCTTTTCCTTTTGTTTACTCTTTCTACTTTTCTTTCTCACTCTCTCTTTCTATTTCTTAAATCTTCCACATTTTATTCCATCCACTTTTTCTCCTTTTTTTTTTACTCTTTTTCTGTTGTTTATTGCCAACACGGTTTATACATCTCTTCTAATTCATATTATTATCTATCTCCAATTTTTTCTACAATCGGTTTTGCTTCCTCTAGTAATGACCTCTATCATCATTCCCATCATCCTTTGTTCACCAGTCACTCTTTCGACACGTTACCCATTTGATAATAACCAGGTAGCAATTTCAGATTTTTGTACAGACCACTTAATATGTGCTTTGCCCAAACTAATACAGATATTACAAGTATTATTATTTGTGCCTATTAAATCTGCACCCTTTCGGTGGAATATGTCTCCTGCTTGTCCTACAGAGAAGTAAAAAAAAAAACAAAACAAAAACACTAGAACGAAATTGCTTCTGTGTGGATACTTATATACCCAATTATAAACTCGACCAATGTTTACGTATAGACTGTGGTGTTCCTGCTGCATATCTCGACATGCTTGTCAAATTCCAAAGAAGGGTCTCTAACGCAATCGATCCTGTCCAGACATCTTGACTTCCGTCACTTTCTCACCGACGTTACGCGGCTTCCCTCTGTCTTTTCTACAAATATTGGCAACTGTTCTGATGAGCTTCCCCACCCCCACTTTTTTCTTTTCTTTTTTCGACTGCATGAATTTAAGCGTGATACTAGATTGGCAACTAGATGTCACCGTTTTTACTGTATAACTAGCTAGACGCAACCGCCATTTCTATTCGGAGTTTCTTTTCTCGCACTTCTCACAGGTGGGATTCTCTTCCGATTTTTTTGCTTCCCTGATAACTGCAACCTTTAAAAACTTAAACACAACATCAACTACCATTTTCTCTTTTCCTGAAGCCTGTTCCGTTATTGTCATTTCCTCACTTCTCACTAAAGTATTCTCATTCTCTTTTACTCTCAGTAATCCCCCGCGTCGTAGTGGCATTATCTCCTTCATTGTGGGTGGGTGAAACGTTTAAAAAGTCTATCAATATATATATATATATATATATATATATATATATATATATATATATATATATAAAGATTTAAGTATAACTCCGACTATTATTTGCCTATAGAATCAATTTTTACTTATAGAGTCAAGTATAACCCGACTAATGTTTACTTATAGACACATCATCCATATGCGTTGTCATTTCAGTAT
This sequence comes from Acanthosepion pharaonis, assembly GCA_903632075.3. Lineage (NCBI taxonomy): Eukaryota > Metazoa > Mollusca > Cephalopoda > Sepiida > Sepiidae > Acanthosepion > Acanthosepion pharaonis. The sequence continues at coordinate 1,734,138 of CAHIKZ030003431.1, forward strand.
GTGGACGACCATGGTTCTCCACAACTTCCTTTCATTTGTAGCTATAAGCAACTTTTTATTACCCCTCTTTATTGCCGCTCTGCAATTCACCCACACAAACTCGTTAAGTAGGTTACTTCAGGATGTGGGTGATCATGCCTCTCCACAACTTCCGGACTCTTGTAGCGAGAAACTTTGACTCTTTACCATCTCTCTTTGGTTTCATCCATTGCTATCCATTTGTTATGATGTGGTGATCATGGTTCTCCACAACACATTTTGTAGCTCGAAAGCTTTGACTTTCTTTACCATCTCTTTGGTTTCACCTTGCTATCCATTCGCACAAGCTTGTTAGGTAGGTTTCTTCAAGATGCGGACGATCATGGCTCTCCACAATATCCTCGTCCGTGTAACTCTAAGCAAATTTTGACTCTTTAGCACCCTTCTTTGTTACCACTTTGCAATCCAGCTACCCAAACTCGTTAAGTAGGTTACTTGAGGATGTGGGTTATCAGGCTCTCCACAACTTCCGGTATTTTGTAGCGCGAAGCAACAATTGACTCTTTACCATCTCTCTTTCTTGTCGCTCTGCTTACTAGCTTAGGTAAGTTAATTTGAATGTTAGTAATTATGGCTCTCCACAACCTTTTTTCTTTTCTTTTATTATTATTATTAATAATTTATTTCCTTTGATTTCTGTTGTATAATCATTTCTTTCCGGATCCCGACGAGAGAATTAAGGTCAGAAATAGCATCATGACATTTTCCACTGAGCAGTTTTAAAAAACAAAATCACATATTTTACATAAATAAAGCCCTTTGTAATGTGTGGTCTGTCCTTGTTAGAACAATTTTTTGTATTTCTTTAAAGTATTGGCTACTAGGAATCCCTTCAATGAATCTACTGGAATCTTTTCCAATCAATCCAAGGGCTCTAACTGGAATTGATAATGCCCTCATATGACACATTTTTGAGATTTCGATTTCAAGGTCTTTGTATTTTGATAGTTTTTTGAAGATCTTCGAAGCTACATTACAGTCTGCAGGGACTGCCATGCCAATAAGAAAGCACATTCTGTTTTCGTGGTCTTTTTTCACAATGCCTGAGCGATTAGATTTGATTGTTCTGTCTGTGTGTATTGTAAAGTTCCATAAAATTGTTACAGATCCTATCTCCGTAACCGGGTTTGGGTGGTGTTCATACCATTTTCTTGCAGTTTCCTTTATTATTATTATTATTATTATTATTTTGACACACTCATTTATCAAATCTTTCATTTGAGGCCAAAGATATTTTAATGTTTTTTCTGAGTATTCGATTGAATAATAATAATAATAATAATAATAATAATAAAATTGTAACATGTCCTATCTCCGTAACCGGGTCTGGATGGTTTTCATACCAGTTTCTTTCAGTTTCCTTCCCGTAGAAGTTGCAGATTTTCCAGTGCAGATATTGGCCCACTCTGTCATGCCGGGTTTTATATTCAGTGGGTGCCAATATCGTGCAACCTGATATAAGATGATCAATCGTTTCTGGATATTTATCACAGAATCTGCATTTTGGGCTAACACAAAATTTTAGTATATGTGCTTGATAAATTCTAGTTAACAAGCATTGGTCCTGTGCAGCAAGGATAAAACCTTCAGTTTCAGCTTTCAACCCTGTACTATATCTTATATCAGGTTGCACTACGTAGCCACTGATAGTTACAGATTTTGTCTACGTCAGCTTGTTTGGTACGGGCAGAGTATTGGCCATGAAGCGGTTTATCTTGCCATTGTTTCTGTATCTGGTCGGTTGCATTTGTCTTTGCTTTCTTTTTTAAGTATTTTGCAGTTATTATTATTATTATTATTATTATTATTATCATTTCTTTGGAATTATGTTGTATACTTATTTCCCTACGGGTACCAACCAGAAATAAAAATAAAACAACCTAAAAACACATACATTTTACATAGGAACATTTTTTACGAATTAAGACAGACTAGAGTATTTATCTAACTTCAGTACCACAAATTTGCTTGTCTATTGCCTGCCATTAACCAGTTAAACATATCTCCGAGAGCCTGGCGCACTGTGCATCTCTGTGGACAGGAGTAGTCAGGTAACATCATAGCTTAATATCGAGAGTGTTATTTTTGTAATTTGGAATGATAAGGCGGCTAAGGTGACTTAGGTAACACATCGAGATAATTGGGAACATTATTAATTGGAGACATCCCCAGCGGACTGGGTTACTCGATCTGAAGGAATTTATAACTAGGTTCCACCTGCACGTATTACCAGCAAGATATATTTCTATCTGTTCTGCATTAACTAGACATTATAATATTAGTTATCAATAAAGCAACCTTTTACTCCATCTGATATCCTTACTTCTTGCTATATGTTCTATCTACCTAAATTTTTGTCTTTTAATCACTTCTAAATCTTTTAATCTCTCCAGGTTTACCTCTTTCAATGGATTAGTGTTCTTACTTACAATACTTTGGAAATGGCCAAATTCAAGAAACTATAAGAACAGACAAGCTAAAACTCCACGTGTTGTTCATGATGACGGTCGTCTTTGAGTATAGAATCCAGAGGTTAGCAGTGAATATTTCGAAGACAGTAGGGTAGCGTTGTTCAGGTTGGCAGTGGATATCCCGGTAAAGTAGCAGGGCATAGTTCAGTAGTTCTTCCTTCTGTTCCTCTTCGCCTGACAAGTTGGCTCTGGACATTCGGATAGAGTAAACAAAATGGCCGCCTTTATACACGACGGATTGAATATTCTACGTCTTCTGATTGGTTAACCCTTCTCTTGGTGGACTATAAAGAGAGTCAAATCATTTGGGCTAGCTCACTAGTACATACATATACACAAAAAAACTGCAACACCACGTAAAGGCGATCACATTTTTAATTCGAATTTTTGCTTATAAAAATCATTGTTAAAAGTGAAATAATTTTGGTTTGTGATGTGTCGGCACATTCTTTATGATTTTATCTGCTGGTTTGGAGAGGTTTCACCTTTGGGGGAGTGGCTGATCTTCTGTTTATCAAAATGTAGGATGTTTTAAAAACAAAAACGATAAAAACTTAAGGGAACTGAGTGAGATTGGCCAAACTGAGTTTCCAGACAAAAAAAAAAAAAATTTAAAACTCAAAAATTTAAAACTCAAATTTTGATTAATCAAAAATTCATCGTTTCCACATCGTCAGCGTTTTCCTTCAGTACATAACGATAACCGATGCTCGCGTTCATAGATCACCCTCCCCCACATATAATTCCACCAACAAAAGGATTACTTTAGTCTGATGAAGACCTTCTAGAGTACGAAACGCGTTATAGAGATTTTTCCACTTTTTCATTCAATTACCTAATATATATATATATGTGTGTGTGTGTGTGTGTGTGTGTGTGTGTGCGTGTGCGCGCGCATGTGTGTGTGCGTGCGCGCGCGCGTGTGTGTGCGCGCGCGCGCGTGTGTGTGTGTGCATAAAAAGCCGTAAAATGTTTCAAGTCACCTTGAGGGTACAAATGGACAGTATTGGTCGCATTTCGGAATGTTGCTGTTGTCACAAATTTAGACGTTGTCACACTCCATTTCAGCAGAATGTACCGCCTTCTTTTAAATGAAAGCAGAATTCTTTCGTTTTCAGCTTCCTGAAATTCTTTTACGTTTTTTTTTTGTTTTGTTTTTTAGTCCTCCGTTTTTGTTTTTTTTTTCTTCAATTTGGTAGTCTTTTACTGTACTTGGCATAAAACACTTAAAATTTTTATTGAATTGATTTTTTTTCTTCTTTTTTGCTGAAATAATTAATGAGACAAACAACAATGTAATTTCAGGAAGAACAGAAAATTTAATTATAAACCTAAGCCGTATTTATTTATTCGTCGTTTATTTTACAAAATGAAAATTTTAGAGGCGAAACAGAGCATATAGCTTGAGTAAAACAAAAATTACAAGCAAAAATGCAAAAAACAACACGGTTAAATCTATTTCTGACATGGCATCGTTCGTGACGACAATGCATAAATTAGTGACGTCAACAACATTTCAGGGGAGACTCGGCTCTCAATAAGCTGCGCAGAGTCGTGACCAAAATTCATTTCCAATTAAACTCAAAACATTTAAAACTGTTAAGTAGTAGATGCCCGTTTATCACACAAGATAAAAGCAATGCCCTCTTTGGTCAAAATCCAACCCTTTAGTGGTTAGACTGGATTGACCTCTCCAGGACGTAGGCCAGGACATTGGTATATTGAGGCTGTGTGCTTTGCATACCACCATGTCCCCAACCTTTTGGCCGTACCGACGAGATCCAGAGAAAAATCAGGGCATTACATTTGTAGAATAATTGGAAATGTAGTTGCAGAAATGCCCAACAGAAATAACAAAGTTTGGGATAAACAGTAACAAGAAAAAGAAGAACACGGTAAAATTGAGCAAAAATATGAAAGTCAAAACAACAGCAATAAGGCAAAGCAACAGTAATAAGGCAAGACATCAGCAATGAGGCAAAACAACAGTAATAAGACAAAACAACTGGAATAAGGCAAAGCAACAGTAATAAAGCAAAACAAAAGTAAGAAGGTAAAACATCAGCAATAAAGCAAAGGAACAGTAACAAGCAAAACAACAACAATAAGGCAAAACATCAAAACAAGGCAAAGTAAAGTAATAAGACAAAACAAAACAATCAGCAAAAAAGCAAAGGAACAGTAACAGTAACAAAACAAACAACAATAAAAGGCAAAACATCAGCAGTAAGGCAAAGTAACAGTAATAAGACAAAACAACAACAAAAGGCAAAAACAAAACAACAACAATAAGGCAAAACATCAAAGTAAGGCAAAGTAACAGTAATAAGACAAAAACAGTAACAAACAAAACAACAACAATAAGGCAAAACATCAGTAAGGCAAAAGTAACAGTAATAAGACAAAACAACAACAATAAGGCAAAACATCAGCAGTAAGGCAAAGTAACAGTAACAAGACAAAACAACAACAAAAATCAGCAAAGGCAAAGTAACAGTAATAAGACAAAACAAAACAATAAGGCAAAACAACAGCAGTAAGGCAAAACATCAAAGTAACAGTAATAAGACAAAACAACAAAACAACAAAAACAATAAGGCAAAAACATCAACAATAAGGTAAGGCAAAGTAACAGTAACAAGACAAAACAACAAAGACAAAACAAACAAAACAACAGTAATAAGACAAAACAACAACAATAAGGCAAAACATCAGCAGTAAGGCAAAGTAACAGTAATAAGACAAAACAACAACAATAAGGCAAAACATCAGCAGTAAGGCAAAGTAACAGTAATAAGACAAAACAACAACAATAAGGCAAAACATCAAAACATAACAGTAATAAGACAAAACAACAACAATAAGGCAAAAACAGGCAAATAACAATAGCAAAAAGGCAAAGGCAAAAGTAACATAAGGCAAAGTAACAGTAATAAGACAAAACAAAATAAGGCAAAGTAACAACAGTAATAAAACAATACAATAGCAATAAGGCAAAACATCAGAAATAAGGCAAAGTAACAGTAATAAGACAAAACAACAGCAATAAGGTAAAGCAACAGTAATAAGACAAACATTCACAAACTAAGAATGGTACCAACACAAAAGGTGATACAGACAAGCTATCGCTGCGTTCTGGCTTCGAGACAAGAAAGAACTAAACTGCGTCGGATGAGACCATGAAGTGGCCTATTGTACCGATTAGGGGAAAAAATTCCCCCATGCATCTGTGTGTCTTGTCTATAAATTTGGGTAGTGAGCTTATTTTCCAGTCATTCTTACAACGATTAGAACTAACATCATTTGGGGCCGGCTTGGCTGCAGGATTTGCCGGAAGTTTGTCAATGTGGAAAACCAACCTTCTTTGCGTTTCATTCCTGATTTTCTTTTTGGATTTAGTTTCTTAGGTCTTTCAGTGTTTTGATATGGCCGCAATGCAGTGGATGTTTAAAATTAGCCTCCCTACTACCCCTACTGCCTTCCCGGGATGACGAACGCCATCTACCCGAAAAAAATATCTCTGTATCAATAGAAAAAATTTCTCTGTATAGATAAAATAAAAAAAACACTTGTTAACTTTCCTTTCTGGATTCAGTTTTCAAAAGAAAAATACCGATTAGACAAAGGCCTCAGTGGTAAGAACAGCAGATAATGAAATCAAATTATGAAGAATTCAGATAATTCTCTCTAAATTACATCTTATTTTGCGACTATTTAATGAAAAAAAGCTACGTCGATACGCATGCGCGTCAATGCAGAATGACTTCAACGTAAATACTGATTCTTAAAACGAACAACGCATCATTAAATATGAACAGAATTTAGTAAACAATATATACAGCAAAAGTTTACATGATATCCATAATCGATTTTACAGGAAAATTCATTGTTCATCGCGCAGACTGTCCGAAACAAATCACGAAGGTGTTTCATTCGTCTTATACATTCGCCTACGCATGCGCATTTGACAATTAGTAAATGCAATCTTTTCGTAACATTTGTGACATCCTGCATATCACTGACTATTTATTGTAAAACCGATATAAAAGAAATATTTAAATGCTAAGTAAACGGATAATCAATACCGGGTAAAACTTGAGTTTGGAGCTGCATATGTCTCCACTGTAATTATATCGTTAGAGCTATTAACATAAGAGGGTCGTTGAAAAGGTTCTAAGCCTCACCTAGAAAGAAGAACTATAGCTGAACATTATTGGTGTGGCAGCACACTACAGCCTCTTATAAAACCAGAAAAAACTAATTCAGATTTCTGTCTTGATTTCTCTGCAGGTGAGGCCGATACAAAAGCGGGAGGTGTGCGGCAAATCTAAAAATGAAAAAAAAAAAAAAACAGAAGCCCGTGCAGTCATAAGATCTATGCAAAAGAAAAACATGGCACCCAAGAAACTCCATGAGGACATGGTACAGACACTTGCTGAAGACTCCTCTTCTTATGCAAGAGTGAAGACGTGAGCTATGGAATTCAAGCGGGGCAGAGACAGAGAAGATGACCATCCGTCAGGTCGTCCAAAAATTCCAACCACTGATGAAGAAGTAGATGCCATTCAAGTTATGGTTTTGGGCGTCTTACTGTCCAGCAGATACCTAAGTGCATAGGCATCAGTTCTGGTTTAGTCCATGCTGTTTTAACTGAGATTAGCAAGCTGTCCCAAGATAGAATCTGAAAAAAAGGTTATTTCCAGAAGATTTCTGACTCGTTTCCAGGCTGACCCTGAGAATTTCCATTACAGAATAGTAACTCAAGATGAAACCAAGGTTTGGTGAACCTTGGGTTCAGCGAATCTGAATCAAAGATTCAAAGCAAACAGTGGAAAATTTCTGGTTCTCTATCCCCCGAAGAAGTTCAAGCGGACAGCGTCTGTTGGCTAGATGATGGCTTATGTTTTGGGGAATTCTGAAGGCATAATCATGATAGACTGCCGGAAAAGGGGAAAACTATTAATGAAAAGTACTATGCAACAGAATTAAGACAACTGAAGAAATCAATCTAGTCGAAATGCAAAGAGAAGCTGAGAGCAGGCGTGCTCTTGTTGCAGAATAACGCGCCCGTTCACACTGCTCAAGTTGTAGTAGATGAATAAGATAAACATGGCTTTGAATTGCTAGCCGACCCGACCTTACTCAACAGACTTAGTTCCATCAGACATCTTCCTGTTTCCTAAACTCAAATCCCACCTGCGTGGTCGCCATTTTGGAAGCAATGAGATCATATGTGCTGTGAGAAAGTTTTGGGGGGAACCAGGACCCCACTTTCTTCCGTGATTGGATTGCAATGCTTAAGCATCATTGGGTCAAGTGCATTGATATCAAGGGGGACTATATTAAAAAATAGTGAAAAATTGTCTAGTTTCACCAACTCCTACTAGTTGAGGCTTAGAACCTTGTATCAGCTAGAAAGTTAAGAATCTGTTAAGTCTTTGGGTGGAATCTTCTTTTCCATGTTTAAAATTCTAGTTCCTCACATGACGCTTCATGTGAGGAACTAGAATTTTAAACATGGAATAGAAAACCCCACCCATTTTTGTCGTATAAACACTATTTATTTATTTATTAGAACTCAAGACTAGATCTTTCATACATAAAATTATTATTTTTTTTATTCATGTCTGGACACTTAACGTCGGCCGAAGAGGGTATGCGATTTTCAGCTACTGTTATGGGGTCCTCCCCTTTTTCATATAAGTGGACTCGACCAGAGTGTTACTTGGACTGTTGCCGTTAAATACCCTGAGTCAGTCAGAATACAGAGATTGAGAGAGTAAGAAGACGGAGATTGTGATTGAGTTGGAGGTAGAGTAATAGTGTGAGGTAACTGCTTGTAGAAGTCAGTTACAAGCACGTACACTCTAAGGATGTCCTACTTCGAGACTGTATATATATATGTTATTGCTACTAACCGCGTTCCTGGATTTACTAACAGTATTACCCTTTGTATTATTGTGCAAATACATTTTATTTCTTATATTTAATTCCTGCGTTTGTCATTCATTGGAGATCAAATTTGATCTCGGAATCCACAACAGCTACTTTCTTTGAATGTTCGATCTTCTCGCGTCAGGGTCTCCCCTGGACAGACGCGACATGTTCGCTCAGAGCATCACTTATGTATCTTCTTTCCTGGGTTGATTGTCTCTTCATTAAGGGTTCTGGAGCTAGACGTTTTTCTGTGTTGGCGTTATCCGCCTGATAGTCAGGTATCCGAACCTTCGAGTAACTCCGAAGTAGGCTATCCTATCAGCAGGTGTATAATATCGGGGCTATTGTACTACCATTTTGTGAGTGGTTTCTGAACCATGCAGTAGTCTCTGGTGGGGCCTCTCGATTCCATGATGAATGTTACTGCTACGGTAATATCTCTGAACAATTTTCTCCAGGTTATTTATACATGCAACTCTTGTGAATGTGTCTGTCTCACTGCCTACTCGTCTTGCACCAACCAAATACACACACAAAGTCAAACAAAATTAAAACGAACAAAACTAGCAAATCCAACCTAAAAAAACAAAAAAAACAAAGCAGACCCCACGTATATCATCTCTTACACCAACGTGAGGGGTCTACGTTCTGACTTTGCAGAAGTGGAACACCATCCTCTTCAGTCCAAACCAGACCCCCTGTTACTTTCTGAAACCAGTATCAAAGCCTCAAGCAGACAAGGGGAGCTCACAGTCCAGGTCTTATAGCAAAACACGACCACCAAAATCCTTATCCCCACGGACTCGGAGCCTACATCAAGGACGAGTTTCCCTGTGACAGGGACGCGAACAAACGAGGACACTTATCTCCCGTATATGCGCTTCCGGGTAACACTTATTCATACTACCACATTCGTCTTTGCTTCCTATCGCCTTCAGGACGAAGAGACGGTAATCTTCGATCGAATATCTGATAAGATTGATAATATCCCCATCAATTTCAATCGACTAGCTTTCATATCTGCAGTGACTTAATATCCACCACCAGTGGTTAGTCCACTCCATCAAAAGCAGATATTGAAGAGACGTCTCCATCGCCGATGAATTAACCCAGATCACCGAATAACCTACCCGTGTCCCGGACGCGACATCAGATGAACCTCCTCGATCTCTTTCTAACCTCCTGCCCTGATAAATGCTTAGTTTCCCCACCCCCAGGCATGTCAGACTATTCCCTAATCAGCGTCCAGATTGATGCCAAACCTAAGACACACCTGATGTAGTGTTCCATAGAACGATTTTTTGCTATGCGAAGGCAATCTTGGACAGCGTTCGATCCTACATGATAGAAGCTCCCCTCTGAACCTTCTTCAAGCATGCTGCCTCCAAAACTGCTGCCCTTGTCGCTGAATGGATCCTTTTTAGAATAGAGAGTTTTATACCCAAAAGAATTCCAGCAAAAACCAGTCAGCCCTGGTTCACCACTGAATGCATTACAACCTTAACTCATCAAAACTACTATTTCAGTATCTGTCACAAGGAGCGATGTAGTTTGGCACTCACTGCATTCAGAACTGCTCAAAATCTCTGCAAAAAGTTCGAGAAAACGCCAAGCGCGGCTACGCACGAGCAGTCCAGACCAAAGTTGAAAAGAAACCAGATGGTTATATTTCCTCGACAGACAAGGCGAACCTCTTCGCCTTGATCTTTGCCTCTAACTCAACGTTAGACGACAATGACCATCCCTTCCTCAGCTTACCAAATCTCGCTGAGCACAATCTCAGTCATACTACCATTACAGCACGAGAAGTCTCTAAACGTATCAAAGGTCTTGACCCCCTAAGAAAGTCACTGGCCCAGACAAAATTCCAGTAGTTGTCCTTAAGAATATTAAACCGGAATTATCCCCAATCCTAGCAAAGTTATTCAACCTCTGCTTAAAGGAGAAATCCTTCCCAAACATCTAGAAGGTGTCAAACGTATGCCCGGTTTTCAAGGACCATTCCCAATACAAACCCACCACTCTCCTCAGTATCATCAATAAGTTTTTTGAGGCCATAATCAATAAGAAGATCGTCGAGCACCTAGAAAAGAAAAACGTTTTCTGCGACGAGCAGTGTGGGTTTAGATCGGTCTGATCCACTGCCGACATCCTAACTACCATCATTCACAGAATCAGTGAGGCTCTTGACGAGAAACACGCCTCGCGGACCATAGCACTAGATATCTCAAAGGAATTCAACAAGGTGTGGCACAAAGGCTTAGTACACAAGTTCTCCAGTTATGGAATCACCGGAAATGTCTTCTCGATCATAAATTCCTTTCTAAAGGTAGTTAGTTAATGGCCAGTCCCCGGAGACCGATAGAATCGAATTGGATCCCGTAAATTCTGGAAGGTTACCAACCAAATCATGAAGTAAAGCGGCTGTGCCCATAATTATAAACGACCCCGAGGTCATATCCTTATCGACAGGTAAGGCGAACCTCTTCGTCTCCATCTTTGCCTCTAACTCAATGTTAGATGACAAAGACCATCCCCTTCCTGTTCAATCTCAGTAATATTTCCATCACAGCAGGAGAAGTCTCTACATCTGTTAAAGGCCTTGACCCTAACAAAGCTAATGTTTGTACTTAAGAATATAAACCTGGAATCATCCCCAATCCTAGCAAAGTTATTTAACCGCTGGTTAAAGGATAAATCCTTCTAAGCCTCTGGAAGGTGTCAAACGTATGCTTGGTTTTCAAGAACGCAGGCGTGCAATCTTCCCCCTCCCAGTGCACACCCATCAATCTCATAGTATTTTTATTTTTGGTGTCGTGTATTTTTTGCCAAAATAATTTTTGCTAATCAATTATGTAGTTGGGAAAAAATATTGTTGACTAGTGTTTGTTTTATCCGTCTCAGTTCACTAAGAAATATCTTTTGTGAAGAGGAATTTTGTAATGCTCTGCTTGAGAAGTTTGTTATCACTGACATTTTATATCTTTCCGGGCATTGGCTATCATAGTTTAGAAGATAAGTGTTTGTACTGGTGGTGTGAGTGGGAAATTCGTTTGATTTTAAATCTATCTCAACCAATAATAAAAATACAATACCACAAAACATCAACATATTTTAATGCAACCAGATGCACAATAACTATAAGCAGGACGAATTTACTATAAGCAAAATTATTAAACACCATATTTTTGCTGTAACCCCTGATAAATATGTAAAGTTTATAATATAGAAAATAGAACACTGCAAACTTTGTCGTCACTAACCAAAATAACCCCACCAAATCTAAACTAGCGGTGTTCAATATAGTGTACCAATTTCAATGCCCAGTACAAGACTGTGTTACTTGTCAAAAACCAGTTACCTATATCGGACACACCATTACCTCCTTAAGTAGACACCTTACATGCCACTTCTTGAAACAGTGCGATTAATAAACATTTATTAACCCACAATTTACAAGAACCTTTAAGGAAAATTCGAGTCAGTAAAACAAAAATTCCTTTTCAAATCACATAGTCGTACACATGTCATTATTAGAGACACATGTCATTGATTAAATACGAGTCCACTGTCAATCTTATAGTGTTTAGCGGTGGAGACGGCATATTAGAGGTTTTATAAAAACATAAGTGATGTCCAGATGAACCAGTCACGGATAAGTCACCACCAAAAAAGGCATACACTCCTTCGCAGATCTCCACACGGCTAAACTTCTATATAGAAGACACACGTAAAACTCACCATAACAAAACAACATCCTTGACAGTGGCTATAGAGATAGCCTAAAGCGCTCGGAAGAGTAACAACTATGGACAATTTGCTATAATTTTTAACCCCTGAAAAACGGCAAAACGTTAGAATGCTGAAAAAATTTAAAAGATGAATTAAATCTTCCTTGTCGGCCGTCTTCAGTGAAAGATATATATATATATATATATATATATATATATATATATATATATATATATATATATATATATATATATATTGATGTAACAGCATCCCACAAAATGTTTAATATCTAAAAAAAAAACTAATTGAGTATATTTTTGCAAGATTTCAACGATATGTTATCTTCAACAGGATAAAACGTTTAGCCATCTTGACACCATTTGTTCATCTGAATATATACATCTCAGTCTGTTCATATCTATCTATCTATCTATCTATCTCTGTTTATATCTATCTCAGTCTGTTCATATCTATCTATATTATCTAGCTATCTAAGTCTATCCATATCTCTATATCCATTTCAGTCTGTTCATATCTATCTATCTGTGTCTCAGGTATCTACCCAAGTAGCTGAGAAAAACTGACTGGATTTTGAACTCAACTTGTTGATTCCACTTCCTACACTGACGTGACCAGCACATCACAGATGTATGTATGTATGTATATTCGCATGTTTTACGATGGGTACTACGTTAGGAATAACTTAATATGCGTCAGAAGACCCACAGAAAACACTCTGATCCCACTCACAAGCAACCTGAAAAGAATTTACAAAACAGGCCAAGCCCTGTACAGAACAACCCTACTTCACTCTCGTTCTCACAAGAAACAAAACCATGAAGTTGCTTGAAGCAATCATGTCTGTAACATCTGTGCTAATCTACATTCGATAGCAAGGCCTCTGATCAGGGGGGGGTTGAGGAGCGTGGAACTACCTCTTAATTGCTGATGTTCCCAGGTTCACTTTGACTCTGGGTGGTGGCATCTGTTGGGGTCCCAACTATGGACAAATAGTTAACACTCTCCATGAAAGTGTAAAAATAGGTTTTAATACCAGCAACACATTTTTGGAAAAATTATTACTAGCAATAAGTTTTGGAAAAGAATATTACCAGCAGTAAATTCTTATCGGCATTAAATAACCCATTGAGTCCGATAATTCGTAAAAGAAACCAAACCAAACCAAACACAAACCCAAACTCTGTTCTACCATACATTTACTCAAGATCATCAAGTATGTTACTCACTGCTTTCCACTGTGTCTCTTTCCCTCAATCTGTCCTGTGAGTATCAGATTTTCCAAACCCTGCTTCCTCATGACGTGCTTCAGAACTTTCAACTGCTTCTTCCTGATGTTAAGTATAAGTTACCTTTTTGTGTACATTTTATCCCTAACCTCGTCGTTGCTCACATGTTCGTCCCATGGTATCGTCAGCATCCTTCTGTAGAACAACATTTGTGTTGCTCCGAGTCTCTTCTTCATCTTGGAGGAGAGTGTTCAGCATCCGCTACCATAATAGGTATAATCAAGTAACAGTTCAATACTTTTTTCTTTTTTCTTTTTACTCCTTAGATACATTTTCTTTCTTTCTTTCTTTCTTTCTTTCTTTCTTTCTTTCTTTCTTTCTTTCTTTCTTTCTCAGGCATCGACCCAAGTATCTGAGAAAAACTAGCAGACAACCTCAGCAGCTAGCGCCATGGTGTTCAAGAAGGAATCATGAAGAACGAGAAAAAGCGAAAGCAATACAACACAGAAAGCAGTGGCAGCAATATCAAACCTTCGTTCCACATTCTAACTTCTGCCACAACGGCAGAAGTGCCTGCAATACAAAGATCGGATTGCTCACCCACTCCAGTCATTACTCAAAAACAGGACTGAATCTCGACCGTGCGATAAACTAAACGAATGCCTAATATATATATATATATATATATACAGTGTAACCCGGATATAAGAGAGTTGTCGGGACCGGAGAAGAAGTCTCTTATATCCAGGTTTCTCTTATATCCGGGTTTGGTCTATTTTATATAGATTAACACAGGCTCTAATTTGGGACCAGAGAAAATCTCTCTTATATCCGGTTTTTTCTTATATCTGGGTCTCTTATATCCGGGTTACATTGTATATTAATGTATATTTGGGCATCAACATTTTTTTAAACACCTTTCGTTAAATATGGAAGACAAGAAGATTTACAGGTATACCTCATCCTACGTCGTTAATTGGTTCCATGGATCACGACTTAGGTCGAAAAACAACTTAAATCACGAAAAACAACTTAAATCGAAATAACCACACTATAAACCGCAAATAAACACTCCCCATTGTCTATTACAGTATTTATGATATTTACGGACAGTATTTTGAGTAAAATAATTAATTTCAACCTTATCTTCCAGCGATATAGCCTTACACTTAACATTAGCACTTGCACTGGGACTTTTCTTCGAAGGCATGGGCAAAAATGTATTCTAAATCACAATTGAAATGTATTTGAAAGAGTGTCAACGGCAGAACACAGATATAAACAAGTCTGAATTCAAAATCGGCGTGGGAGCGGAAAACGATGCACGAGTGCCGCCTGTCGGCTGGAATTTAAAATAAAAACAACTGAACATACATTATTATGCTATTTTTTGTTTTTGATTATTTCTCTATATATATATATAAACAACTTAAGGTAAGTTTTATTTTCTCCATATAATATTTAAGAAAAACCGACGTATCTTCGAAAACGTCTTAACTCGAAACGACTTAAGCCGAGGTATCACTGTAATTAATTTTTTATTTAGCTTTTCCGCCATCCTTATGCTTTTTTTTTCCGATTGATAGGAGTAAGGGAACACAAAATACAAGAGAACAGATATCAAGTAAACAGTTCAGTACGCTTTTCTTTGTTTCTAACGTAGATTTTTCTGTTTCTTAATACTCTGCTTAGCTTCTGGAATGCATCTTTATCTATTTCAGTATCGCATTTTCCGTAGTTTGTTCAAGCGCCTATCTACATATATATATATATATATATATATATATATATATAATGACATCATTTTTTATGGGTAGTATACTAGTTAAACATAATAGCCATTCAAGAAAAAAGAACCGCCAAAACGCGATAACATAACAGCATAATGTGATTTATTGATTCAGTTTGCTGTTTCTATTATTACTATTTCTTTATGAGTTGCAAATGTGCCGAAAGGTGGAAAGAGAAAAACAGTAAAAGATAACGTTCTATACTTTATTATCTGTCAACACTTTATTCGACTACTGCATCACACACTCACTGACTATCTCTCTCTTTCTCTTATACGCACACACACGCACATACATGAATTCATAAGTACACACACACGCTTGCATTTTAAAGAACACTATTAGAATCTTGGAACAGTGCCATCTTTTTAATTAATATTAACTGTACAGGTTACATTTTAAAATTTATTATATGAATATAAACCTTTGACATAGATAGATAGATAGATAGATAGATAGATAGATAGATAGATAGATAGATAGATAGAGTCAGTCAGTCAGTCAGTCAGTCAAAAGATGATAGAGAGAGAAATAAACACATTGGAGTAAATATAGACATGGACATACTGAGAGATAGAGTTGAACGAAGCGATAAAGATGAAGAGAGACTGTGACAGATAAACAGGCACAGATAAATAGATAGATAGAGAGAGGGAGAGAGGGGAGGGAGGGAGGGAGGGAGTGAAAAGATGATAGAGAGAGAAATAAACACATTGGAGTAAATATAGACATGGACAGACTGAGAGATAGAGTTGAACGAACCTATAGAGATGAACAGACTGTGACAGATAAAAGGCCACAGATAGATAGATAGATAGATAGATAGATAGATAGATAGATAGATAAAGAGTGAGAGAGAAAGAGAGAGGAATCAGAAGAGCGAAAGAGATAGGAAGGAGGATAGATGCTCAGATAGAAGGAAAAAAGATAGATAGATAGATAGATAGATAGATAGATAGATATAAACAGACTGTTATAGATATGAAGTGACTGTGATAGATAGATAGATAGATAGATAGATAGATAGATAGATAGATAGATAGATAGAAACAGACTGATATAGATATGAAGAGACTGATATAGATAGATAGATAGATAGATAGATAGATAGATAGATAGATAAAAGAGAGAGGAATCAGAAGAGCGAAAAGAGATAGGAAGGAGGATAGATGCTCAGATAGAAGGAAAAAAAAGATAGATAGATAGATAGATAGATAGATAGATAGATAGATAGATAGATAGATAAAGAGAGAGGAATCAGAAGAGCGAAAGAGATAGGAAGGAGGATAGATGCTCAGATAGAAGGAAAAAAGATAGATAGATAGATAGATAGATAGATAGATAGATAGATAGATAGATAGATAAAAGAGAGAGGAATCAGAAGAGCGAAAGAGATAGGAAGGAGGATAGATGCTCAGATAGAAGGAAAAAAGATAGATAGATAGATAGATAGATAGATAGATAGATAGATAGATAGATAGATAAAAGAGAGAGGAATCAGAAGAGCGAAAGAGATAGGAAGGAGGATAGATGCTCAGATAGAAGGAAAAAAGATAGATAGATAGATAGATAGATAGATAGATAGAAACAGACTGATATAGATATGAAGAGACTGATATAGATAGATAGATAGATAGATAGATAGATAGATAGATAGATAGATAGATAGATAGATAGATAGACTGAGAAAAAGAGAAAGAATGAGATAGCTAAATATACAGAGAAAGGAACCTACAATTGAAATTGAATATAAGAAAGATGAACAGATCTGTATAGAAAGAAATTGGAACAAACTGATAGCTGGAGAAATGCAAAAAGAGAGAAAATTATGTGTGAGAAACAGAGAGGGAGAGAGAGATGGAGAGACTACAAGACAAAAAAAATAAATTTCAAAAATAATTTAATTTATTTCTGAATATTTCCTGAAAGTTTCATTAAAATCCGACAATTATTTGAATTTTGTAAGAATTTCCAAATCACTGTGTGTTTTCCTCGGGAAAAAACGCAAAAAAAATCCTAACCATTATCTTTGGTCCGCAGCTGACGCAAAAAAAATGATTTTTATCCAAAATTTACAACATGCTACAAAAGAGCAAAATATTTCCAAAAATAAAAATAAATGGTCTTTCCTCTTAATAATAACATAAACATTTTGATGACAAAGCTTTGTTTTTATTGTGTTTGGGTCCTTTTTTCATCATGCTATGCTGTTTTTTACGCGACCAAGTGGAGGTACCTATTATAAAATATATATATATATATATATATATATATATATATAGTTTTAAAGTGTGCTATGTTTATGGAATACAGTGCTCAATATCATAGATAGAACGTATGTAAATATAAATATAAAAGTGAACATTGAAGTCAACACTCAGAGGCGACAGGTTGTTTCTTGCTAGACGCAATCGTCAGGCAGCCTGACGATTGCGTCGAGCATGAAACAACCCGTCGCCTCTGAGTGTTGACTTCAATGTTTATCTTATATATATATATATATATATATATCCTACAAGAAAAAAAAATGGGGCCACTCAGCATTTCTTTAAAAAAACACATTAAAATTAGATATTTTTGTATTTTTTAAAAGTAAAAGATAAAATTTCGGTAGCTACAGTGTATTTGCTTTTATTTTTCAGTTTTTCTCCAGGTTCCTCTCACTACCAAAAAGTTCAAATTTTGATTAGTATGTCCACAATAAATTTTGTTAAATTAGGAATATTTGTATGAGAAACATTATATTTTGTTTTCACCATTAACCCCTCAGTACCATTTTTGAGATTGCAAAAATTTTCAACTAAGTTAAACCCTAATACAGGTTCATACATGTTAACACAGAACATATGTAGCTGCCTCTGCTTGAAGAAAACATGATTGTGCCATTACGGCAGTATTTTCATAGTTTTAACATTTATTTTTAATTTTGCACAAAAAGGCAACATCAAAGCAGCTAAGCATTGAGGTGAAGGCTCAAATTGGCATCTTATTCAACAAAAGCTACTCTCAAAGACAAATTGCCAAGTTGAAGATTTCTTGACATGGGGCGCAATATTCATTACAAAGGCAGTTAAAAACTGTCACAAATATTGACAGAAAAAGTACTAAAGCATCAAAAGTGACAGCTTCTGCTGAAGATAAACACTTGATTATTGGGAGCAAAAGAAATAGAAGTAAAACTGCTTCAGAGTTGACATTTGAACTTAATTCCTCTCGTCAGCAACCAGTGTGACTTTAAAATGGGAAAAATAGTCTTTGATAAGCGGGACGCAGTTGGGGTCCATAGCCAATAAACCCGTTTTATGAAAGGTTAATAATCATAAGAGACTGTTATGGAAAAAAGCATAAGAACTAGACATTGAAAGAGTGGTAAAGTGTATTGTGGTGTGGCAAAATGTATTGAGCCCAAATTTGAACTTTTGGGTAGTAACAGGAGAGTGTTTGTGATAAGAAAACCAGTTGAAAAGACTGAATGAAGAATATGTGGTTCTAATAGTTAAGCATAGGGGTGGGTCTGCAATGATGTGTAGGGGCTGGGTATAAGGAGACTGAAAAATTCACCTTTCGTCTCGATCCAAAACACTCCACCAAATTATGTCAAAATTACCTTGAGTGAAATCCAATGGAACAAAATCTTAGAAATTATGACTTGACTGCCTTGATCTCCTGGCCCCTCTCCCATGTAATTACTAAGGAATGAATTGGATATGAGAGTTCGAAGAGAATACCCAAAGAGTGAGAGGGAGCTTTTTCAGTGACTGAAGAATGCTTGAGAAGGCCTACCATCTATTTTTTTAAATGTTGGAAAGAATTTCAAGAACTAATTAGCAGTAATTAAGGCAGGTGGTGGTTTTGTTGACGAAAACAAAATATGATGCTGTTGTATGATATTTTTATAAGTACTTATTCTTTGTCAAAATAAAAGCAAAAACACTGTAATTATTGAAATTTTATCTTTTACTTTAAAAATATACAAAAATATCTCATTTTAAGATGTTCTTTAAAGAAATGCAAGGTGACTCCAAACTTTTTACTTGTAGTATATATATGTTTTAAGACATTTTTATAGATACAAATATTTAAGTAAATGCTCTGTTTTATGATAAAGAGTATTAATAACATTTACCGGCCTGAATGTCCGAGAAATTTTCATAGAAAATATTCGTTCTCCGACAGGAATCGAACCTGTATCCTATACGGAACTGTCATATAGCCTGACGTGCCTTAACCAATCGAGCCACGGAGAATCATTCGATTAGCAAGGTCGATTTTACTGTTTTTAAACTTCAATCTTCCATGAATCTCTCACGTACATTCATATCTGCTCCAAGCGTATCTAAATGTACACAAATGACGTCACACATTATGAAATGGACAAAGTCCGACAATTATTTTTAAGACATTTTTATGTTTATAGATTCTTTTTATAGATACAAATATTTAAGTAAATGCTCTGTTTTATAATAAACAGTATTAACATTTGCCGGCCTGGATGTCCGAGGAATTTTCATAGAAAATATTCGTACTCCGACAGAGACTGTCTTACGGCGGTGGGAAAGGAACTGAAGCCGAGATGCCAGGTCAGGACCAATAACATTGCACATTCTCTGTATCCTGTATGGAACCGTGATTTAGCCTGACGTGCCTTAACCGGCAAATGTTATTAATACTGTTTATTATAAACATTATTATCTCGTCTTCAAAACGACTGCTTCTGAGGATTTCCTTCTGCTCGGGGAACAATCAGACAAGGTGCAGACTGCAAAGCTGTGTGGGAGACAGTTTTGATGCCCACCAACCATCTCTATGCTGTATCAACGCTCCTTTCCTTCTGCTCGTTCCCTGAGTACAAACTTTACACAAATTTTAGCGCCTGTCCAGATCTTCATAAATAATTCTGTGTACAGTTGCCACACTTTTGTGATGTCAACGAACACTCGTTGCCACTTTTTTGTTGTCAACGAATACTCTGTCACTTTCGTAATACTCATTGTAGTAGAGACTTTGTAATCGTAGATACAACTATAGTAACGCCATTGAACAATATTGGTGTCAGACGCCTTCGAATATCTCTCGCGCTAATAGTACTTGTTCGATAATACTCGCTCGAAAAGTAACCGCCGAATAGCGATCCGAGTAATAATAGAGGTAGTGACTAGTATAGAGAACTATAGTGAATAGTATAGATAATAGAGGATAGTGTAGAAAGAGTGATCAATTAGACGCCACGCTAATTTCCATATATACATTTACTTTGCTATCATGTGATCTACTTATTCAAAATGGGATCGCCTGTGTTTGCTCTCTGGGATCTGTGTTCAAACTCCAGTGTCGGCAACGACAATTTATTCCTATATGATACACACCAACTTCAAACTTTATGCTTATTGTTTTTATGGACACATGATAGTCTTCATCCTGAAAATTATCTCAAGGAGCTCTAACGTTCTATCGAATAGGCACATGGAAGCTATGGAAAAATGATTGATGCCGAGATGCCTGGTCGAGACGGATAATATTGCAGATTCTTCTTTGGGTTTTGTCCAGAAACTTTAGATCCATAGCAGGATTACCAGACTAGAAATAGTAACAATATTCAATGCACGGCCAATTGGTAGACTTATAAAGATTCAAAACAGATTCGAGTAAGTTTGTCAAGCAAGACACAGTGTACCAACATTAGCGGGCCAGATGATTTAGTTAAAAAAAAACTCTCAAATAAAATCTGGAACAATAATTTTTTATCATTTCACCCCATGCAAAGCAGTAAAGTCATTAAAATGCAAGGGGTTACGAAGTGAGAAAGAATAAAAACCTTAAGAAGAGGAATCAAGAAAACAGAAGGTAACAGTTGACATTGCATGAAGCGGGAAGAGAGTTCCACAAGTGAGAAGTGTGAGAGAAGAAAATACTATCATAGAACTTACGGCTACATCTAGCAACTTCAACTGTAAAATAATGAGACCGCCTTGCCAATCTAGTACTGCGCTTAAATTCATAAGATCCTGAGAACCATAGAGAAACGTTCATCAGAACAATTACCATGGAAGTATTTATATAAAAAGTGACAGTGAAACTGTCTTACGGCGGTGAGAAAGGAACTGAAGCCGAGATGCCAGGTCAGGACCAATAATATTGCAGATTCTTCTTTGTATTTTGTCAAAACATATAACAGGCTATGGCATCAATATTCAAAGCATGGACTTATAAATATGTTAAATGGATTCTGTCGAGAAAAATTGTCTAGTGAACCAACCTTTCTAGCAGTAGATCTAGCGATTGGTTCGATTTAATCTTTCAACAGAAAACGTTAGCCCAAGATGATGCAACGAAACATTCTCTTGGAGGTTAGCATCAGCCGTGTTGATGAAAGGCAGAAAAGGATATCTCAGATGTTTAATAGAGAGCAGTTTCGTCTTCGGGGACATTAAAATGAAAACAAGCCATTTCTTGTCTCAGTTAACAGCAGAGTGTAGGTCATTGTTGACCTTATCGAACCAATCAGGCTTACTATTAAACCAGCAGTAAATAGTAACCCCCTCAGTATATAAAAAATCTTGATTTATTCCCGACTCTTTCTTTCCAGATAATTTTTCTTTCAATATATTGTTACTCATAAGCCCAATGAAAATGATTGCACGAAAACAATGTCATACCGATTTGAGAACTGATATGATCAGGAAGGTCATTGATGAAAATTAGAAAAAGCATAGGTCCAAGGATTATTGGTTGCTATTGTTTAGCGGCATATCAACCTCTATGGGTTATTTAATGCAGAAATCTAGATATTTTGAATACAATTGTATGCCCTCAACTACAGATAAAATATATTATTGATCGTTTTGTTGGTAATTCTACTATCAAATATATGGTTGGTATATCTTAATATAAAATGTATTGCTGGCGATTTTGCTATACGTATTGTTGGTAATTTTACTAAAAGTATTATTGGTAATTTTTGATATAAAAATGTATTGCTGATATTTTTACTATAAAAAATTAATTTCATACTTTCATAGTGTTTTATTTTGGTTTAAGTGTTCACTATTTGCTTATAGCTGGGACCCTAACAGGTGCTACCACCCTGGGTCAGGATGGACCTGGGAACAACAGCAATTAAAAGTAAGTCCACACTCCTCAAAACCTCCAATCTTCCGATCAGAAGCCCTGCTGTCGGATGCAGTTTATCTTCATACCCAGGACTATACAAGGACCTGCATGAATGCAAAAGGATCTAGAAGAGTGGCCATTCAAGACAACTTTCACTTCGCGATTTGATAAGAAAGACTGAATCAGTTCAAAAATTTGTCCAATCGAAGTAGAAACTTATTATGGCCTGAATATCAAAAGAAGCCACAAAACAAAGATTATGCAATCAATGTTTCTAGTTTCTACTCATTTGAACTGTATTTTTAAACTCCATGCTTTTCTCTTAGTTATTCAAGGTGTTTTATCTTTCTCTTCAGCGAGAATTTTGGAGGTGCACCCATGTATTGTATCATCAGCATCATTCATCAATGTTAATTCAGTTTGCGCCTTTGTGCCATGATTTTCTCACCAAAAATCTCTTCATTTGTTCGCTGTTTATGTAAGCACAATGCCATTAGGTTTCTTTCAGAGAAAGAAAAAGAGATGTTGAAGAGAAGCAGAGGTCTGGTAGATTCAGTCAGATACAGGCGATCGTGCATCTTTTGATACATGACTGACGAGGCAGATTTTTCCTCATAGTAGTTCTTTCTACGGTAGACCAGTTGCCATCCAAGGCTATAGAACCCAGTCTGTCCTGCTATTTAGCTGGAGGTGGGAGAAGAAGAGGATTCATACTTTTCCCAAGAGTAATGGATTTGACTGGAATTCGAACTCGGCTCTCCGATTCCTCAGTCTGAGCCGCTATCCATTACCCCGCCATGTAGAATAGCCTATTGGAGGAAGGGGAAAGAAGGTGAAGGGAAAAGAGAGAAAAAGTGATAGAGAAAGACTTCATTAATAGACGTCTTTCACTTTTTTCGTGCAATCCCCACCTGTGCAATCTTTGTCAGTTCAATGTTCCACGAATTATTTAGATGTATATCAAGTGCGGATGGATAAATACTCTGGGCTCGTTCCACTTCTTTTTTTAAGCAAATCACCCCAAGCAAGGCGGGAGTGGCACTAGCACGCAAGAGGTTTCTGTGAGTGAGAGTAAGAGTAAAGAGGAATCTTTGCGAAAAGGATAAAGAGAAGGACAAAGATCAAGGTCAAGGCATCAGTAGATGTCGATTGACATTACATTTGAATATTTGAAGATTATGGCTATCAGGGAAGCAAGTGATAGGAAGGGAGATCCACTACGGGAGGTTCGAGATAAGAAGCTGTTGGAGTAGAAGTGATGGCTACATTTAGCCGTTTCGACAGTGTAAGGGTGGGACCGAGATGCCAACCCAGTAGCATGCTTAAATTCATGCAGTTTGGGAACCAGTGAAAATAGCTCGTCGGAGCAGTTGCCATGAAAGTAGTTGTAGAAAAGACAGAGGGAAGTCACAGCACGTCTGTGAGATAGCGACTGCAGACGGTATGCCAGATCAGGACCAACTACGTTGCATATCCATCTCTGGATTTTGTCGAGGACCTCGAGATGAACAGCGGGATCACCAGACCATATATGGCAGCAGTATTCAGTGCAAGGACGAATGGTTGATTTGTAGATTCGAAGGATGAACTCAGGCGACAAAAACCTTCTCCAAATCAGTATTCTGACCTTTGGTCATTTAAATATTGACATTGATCTAAAGGTATAAATGAAAATTTTTACCCCCCTCACCTAAACATAATCTGCTCCAAGGTTCTTCTGATTTGTCAGGATTACATTTATAATCAATATTTGGGCTGACTTGTGATTTTATTGATCCTTTTTTACGGCTTATCAACCCTTTGAAGAAATTATTTTTAGAGTGTAAAATTTTTTAAATATTTTTATATCTAAATAAGGATTTAGTGATACAAGTTTTATTAATTAACCTATAGCTGGAGGAGAAGAGGTGGATTCATAATTTTCCCAAAGGTATATAATGAACCCAACTGGAATTCGAACTCGGCACATCGATTACCAATTCTGAGCTATTATTCATTACGCCACTGTCCAAGCTTACAGCACCTGGTATTTTCAAGCGGTCACCCATCGAAGTACTGATCAAGATCGAAGTTGCTTAACCTGTGATTTTAGTTAGCCTTCATGTTGAAATGCTCCTTGGTGCAGCCTATCTTGCAAGCATTGATAAAATACTAATTTCTTTCAATTTATGAGCGAAGGATACGACATTGTTACGATGTATGCCAAGCCGCTTTGAATTTTTATGTCCTTCCCCGGGTTGATCAGCCTCAGCTGATTTCTTTTTCAAAACTCTGGAGTGATCTTTGATGTTTGTACTGATTTAAAAAAAAAAAAAAAAAAAAAACTTTCTAAAGTGATGTCGAGCATTATAACATGCGTAGGGTGTAAATCCTGCTTAATTTACAACCATTTTTTCACAGTCATTATTTATAATTGCGGGAATAAAGTAATAATATTGATTCTTCCTTAATTATCGCCATTTAAATCTGAATGAGCAACACGTGGCTCACAGGCCACGGTTGGGCTATCCCTTCCCACGGCGATCGTCCAGTTTGCCTAGTATGCAGTGTTGGCACTGATTCAAGCCATACAATGACCCTTGCCAATCTTTTGGTTGATTTGATGAATTATCAACTCTTGTTGGATTATTTAATGTAGAAAGTTGGATTTACTTGGATCACGGATAGGTAAATACTGGTCGTTTCTATCTGAGTCTATAAATATTTGCTTGGTAAGTGATACTTTTCAGAATGGTTTTAATCCTCTTCAAGAGATGCAATTAACGCATTATATACCCAGCTGATAGTTTAGTTACCAATCTGAAATGTTTAATTACATACCAATAAAAAGGAGTTGTACTTAACATCCGGAAGCAACAACTGAAATTTCTAGGGCACATAATGAGGAAAGAGGGCTTGGAAAATTCGACACTCAGATTGAAGACAAGAGAAACAGAAGAAAACAAATCATAACCTACTTAGCGAGCTCGAGTGAATGGATGTCAGTGTAAGGCTTAGGAGAGATAACAAAATGACAAAAAGTATTAAGAACTACAAAAGATAGGAAATTGTGGAGAGCCATGATCGCCCACGTCCTGAAGTAATATGACACATAGAAGAAGAATGAGCTTGAGTAAATGGGTGGTGGATCAATGTTTAGGAAAGTTAACAAAAAGATAAAATTTATTTAGAGCTACAGAAAATGTGGAGAGCCATGATCGCCAGCGTCCTGAAGGAATATGACACATAAAAGAAGAATACTTGAGCAAATAGATGGTGAATCAAGGTTTAGGAAAGTTAACAAAGGTGCCTTCCAAATGCCAAGCAAAGTATTAAGAAACTTCCTACATGGCAGTAAATGCTTGACAATCTCCTCACCGATGAAGAAGAGACTTAAAGCAACAGAAAAGTGGTTCTATGGAGGATGCTGAGAATACCATGGACTGAACATGTGAACAACGACAACGTTTTAGAGAAAATGAAAACAAAAAGTACACTTATACTTAACATCAAGTAGTGACAGTCAAAATTTCTAGAACAAATAATGAGGAAAGAGGGCTTGGAAAATTTAACACTAACAGGGCAGATTGAAGACAAGAGAGCCAGAGGAAAACAAATCATGACCTACCTAAACAGCTTGAGTAACAAGACAAGAGAGACAGAGGTATAACTCATAACCTACCTAGCGAATTTGAGTAAATGGATGGGAGAGCAAGGTTTAGGAGAGATAACAAAAAGACAACATTTATTAAGAACTACAAAGGACAAAGAATAGTATTGAAGGAACACGACTTATAGAAGAAAAGAAGAATTTTCAGTATATGACATTCCGCATTCTGTTGTGACTAATAAAAATTTTAATTAATCAAAAAATAAAATGGATACTTGCACATTTGGCACAAGGACATTTTCAAGCTACCGCATAACTCTGAGCTTTTAATATAATAGAAAGGGTCTGCCTAGAAAAACGTCTCTCCTGGATTTACAATTTGTGGTTATTATTACCCCAACTGCACCAGCAAAGGTAGGAACAGTGATGATAATGAGGAGGACAACCGTTTCCATACAGGGAACATTCGACATTCATTAAACGAACAGTAAGCGCTAATGAGAGGTTGAAATCTTTCTCTTAGAACAGATTTTAAGGAAAATAGACTTTTCAAGTATTGATAGGAGTTTCTTTCCTAGCCTTTCGTTTAAATCATCCTGGGATGTCAACATCTTAATTAGATAGATAGATAGATAGATAGATAGATAGATAGATAGATAGATAGATAGATAGATATAAACAGGTTGAGATAGATAGATAGATAGATAGATAGATAGATAGATACGACGAGATTAACCGTTTCCCTACAGGAAATATTCGCTTTTCATTGACAGCAAATTTAGCATTCCTGTTGCTTGATATTTATAAAATCTTTATGAGGTTCATTATTTTCACGCTTATAATTGATGTGAGTTTCCTTCATAACCTTTTAAGAAAATTTGGAAACTCTAAAAGTTTGATTATATCATTATTTTCCTTTTTAATTACATATACTATCCATTTCAGTTGTTGTTGCTGTTTAAGTTTTCAAAGGATGGAGTTATGTTATTTGGTAAAGTTCATTTTTTCGTAAATTTGTAGCGCCAGTCTATAACATCTGATATTAGATTGTCTTCTTTAAGATTGGAAGATTCATTCGCTTGTGCTATTTGTAATCATTGATTTGAAAGAAAAGACAGTTCTATATAGCTGATAGCTTAGACATTTCTGAACGGTATGGATGCCATGCATGACATCCATATGAAAGTCTATATCTGGCAAGGCTATTTAAGAACATGACACAAGTTCTTGTAACTGATAGTATAAACATTTCTGAATAGTTTGGATGCCATGCATGACATCCACATGAGTGCCTAGATCTGACGAAGCTATTTAAGTACATGACTCGAGTACTTATAGCTGATTGTTTGATGTTTCTGAACGGTTGGATGTCATTAATGACATCCACATGAGTGTCTACATCTGACGAGGCTATTTAGGAACATGATACGAGTTTTAATAGCTGATAGTTTAGACACTTCTAAACGGGATGAATTTCAAGTATGACATCCACAGGAGAGTCTCGATCAGACGAAGCTATTTAAGAATAGGACTCAAGTTCTTATAGCTGATAGTGTAGACGCTTCAGAATAGTTGGATGCCATTCATGACATCCACATGAGAGTCTAAATCTGACTCTAATGTTTTGGGTTTATAGGATGTTTCGCTGTTGGACAAAACTACCCTATCACAATCTGGAACTAGAACAATCTACTCCGGTGGACGAAATAAAGTGTTCCATTCGAAATTCCAATCACCTGAAGAAGGCCGAAGCGTACAACGGCCGAAACGCTGTGAATATGGCAATGAAGATTAGGATAACAGTCCAAATAATGTAAATAATGCATTCAATTTATTTGGCATCACTAATTTCATTTTAATTCCAAATCATACTTTTTTATTCATTTTAGAATGTTTTAATTCCTACTTGTTGTAACACTTGCTAAAGAATGTTAATTTTGGTCAAGATGTAAGGCTCTATCAGCACAGACGCCCCCCCCCAACTTCGGTAGACAGGCCTTTGAAGCTAAAGCGGGCGCGCGGCACTGAAAAATTGCAAGCGATTTCATTTGCTGCTTAACAACTGTTTGCATTGTTTAATGCCAACAGATGGTATCAGCATACATCAGAAGCTGTCCTTAAAAAAAAATCAAAGAATTTAGAATAAAATACATTAGGACTTTAACAAGTAGACGGGACAGCCCATCTAAGTAAAAAGGATCGAATTTTATTGTAAGTAAAATAAGTAAATAAATAAGTATTTATTGTTGTGTAGCGGATATCGGCGTCGAAAGTGGAATCGGTAAACCGAGTTCAAATTCCGGTCTAGTTCATTACGCTCACTTTTATGCTAACATCTTTGAGAAAATCCTTAATCTTCTTCCCCACGAACAAAGGGTTAAATAGCAGGATATACTAGACATTCTAGCCTAAAAGAAGAAAAACCCTAAGTTCCAAATTGTAGAGAAGGTAACAGAAACGACATCACCATCATCTTTCCCAATTATGCACGGCAAATCACAGATCAAGAAAAGTGACATGTATAAAATTATGAGCTCCTGTTTTGAAAAGGTACATTGCATTTACAAAAATTAAAGAAAAGGATAAAACAGATAAATTGAAGACCAAAGAAATCCAAAAAAGTTAGAAAATTATTAAGATCTTGTTCGTAAACTAAGAAATGTTGATAATTATGGTTAAGTTCCATAATAATTTAAACATTTGAAACCATGACAAAAATAATAGGATTGATATTGGACGAATTCGGAATCCAGAGACTGTCCACCGTGGCACAATTGTTGGTTTTCATCGAGAACACGGAGTTAGATTCTGAAATGATAAGACTTGCTGTCACTCAATCTCCAACCATAACCTCATCTGATGTAAACGCAAAAATGCATGAAATAATAATAATAGTAATAACAGGCTTTTTCTTTTTCATCTTCATCTTCTATTTTCTTCTACCTATACTTCTTTCTTCTCTTCTTCTATTTATTCTCCCTACACTTCTTCATCTTCTTCTACCTATACATCTTCGATACTTTTCTTCTTCTTCTTCTTCTTCTTCTTCTTCTTCTTCTTCTTCTTCTTCTTCTTCTTCTTCTTCACTTTTTTCTTCACCTCTTCTTCTTCTGTCTATACTTCTTCCTTCTTTTTCTTCTTCTTTTTTCTACCTATACTTATCTCTTCTTCTTCCATATCTTTCTTCTTCATATTCTCCTTTTTTTCTACCTATACATCTTCATCTTCTATACTTCTTTCTTCTTCTTCTTCTTCTACAACTACTACTACTACTTCTTCTTCTTCAATTTCTAGTTAATTATACATTTTTATACAATTTCACTGTTTTAACAATTTCCCAAAATGCTAAGCAGAGAGAGATAGGGGTAGGAGGATTTTATAACGTATCTCAAGAATAAATTGCATTTTTATCGCCTTGTTTAATTTCAATATTATTTTACTTTTCTTTTTCTTTTCCCTAACTTGTAGCAAAGAACATCACCAACTCGACAAACAACAGCAAATATTTATAACCTTATACTGATTTTTTTTTCCCGAAACATCAGTTTGTTTACTCAAAAGTATCACGAATCCTACTTAGACCAAATAGTAGTCAACGTCCAACTTTCAAGGAAAAAGACTATCGAACTTAACAACACACAAAAACAGTACTTGACCATATGGTATAAAACATCTTCGATCTCTTATCTCAAAGACATTCACAAAAATACACACACGCACCCAGGTATCAGCTGTTGCCCAGTCTGACCAACGAAATGACCATATGGATGAAAAAATGTTATCTTCCTACCTTCATCTCCGGTACGTAAGAAAAAGGACCTGCTACTGCTTTTATATGTTTTCAGCTTTTATCTCTCTGTTTTTTTTTTCTTTTTTGACAGGATGAAGATGACAGTCATTTTTTATGTGGATCCAAGAGGCATGTTCTGTGTTACAATCATAGATGCAATCTGTGAGGAAGTAAAGAGGAAGGATGTTCAGATAGATATGTGCGGGTGTGTCAAGTGGTATTCCGGTCGTTGCTCAGCTAGTAGCGAGATCAGTTATGAATGAGAAGTTAGATTCAGTCGGGATCGACACCAGCAGGGAAGTACTGATAGCATTTTAGGTCAAAATAGTATAACATTAAAGTTTGATAATATTATATAACTGCTGCAAAATTAAGGTCCTGTCCGTCATATTGTAAAATACAATACATATTAACGGCCCGAAATCAATAGGTCACCGCCCAAACGAATGTCATTTCTAACTGGAATGAGTTTTGATGTTTACTGGGCGCCCCCTCTTTTATGAACCTATGCCAGATTAAGTTCCGCTTAGTGTATACATATGAGGGCATGCTGGGGCACTTTGGCGTGGTATAATGGTTAGCAAGCTTATCTCGCTAGATCAATTTCGATTGAGTAGTGAGTTTAATCCTTACGGGGTGCCCCGCATTTTTGACCCTGTGCCAGATCTAAGCCACGCTTAGAAAATCATTTTGGGCACCTTGACGTGGTGTAATGGTTAACGAGCTTGTCTCGTTAGATCAATTACGACTAAGTAGAGAGTTCGATCCTAATACTTTCGACATTGCGCTTAGAAAATAATTTCTGCATGGTGTAATGAATAGCGAGCTTGTGAGGTCGATTCTCACAGGGTGCCTCACGTTTTTAACATTGTGTCACGCTTAGAAAATCCTTTGTACACCTCGAAGTGATGCAATGGTTAGCGAGCTTATCTTGCTCGAACAATTGCGACTGAGTAGTGAGTTTGATCGTCACTGGGTGCTTTGTACCACATTTAGGCTACGCTTAGAAACACACCATACGAGGGCGTGCTGGAAAATTGTTGACCCGGCCTACTTCCTCACATCTGGACAAATGAACAAATATTGAAAGGGCTTCTTTTCAGTACACACACACACACACACACACACACACATATATATATATATATATATATATATATATATATATATATATATATATATATATCAAAAAGTGTGGATGGTTCTGCACCACTATAATCAAATCTCATGTGCTGGTGTCGGCCAGTCGGTTCCTGGGAAATGATCTGCTTGACTCTCATACGTCGAATTCGATGGGAGAGTCGAGTATATATATATATATATATATATATATATATATATATATATATGATGATGACAGGATGAGGCAAAACTCGCACACCATAAGGATAATTTATTAAAAATATAATTACACTGTGCCTGCATGATTCATTTTCCTTTGTCATTTTACTGCATTCATATTTAATTCTTTCTTTAAGTCTCTCAATATTTCTTGGGTGCATCTGATAAACATCTGATTTCAAATGACCCCACAGAAAAAAAATCTATAGGTTTAATCTCTGGTGACTGCGGTGACCACTCAACGTGACCTCTTCGACTGCATTAACTTCTATGGTACGCGACTTTTGCCACAACATATATATATATATATATATATATATATATATATATATATATATATATATATATATATATATATATATGTTATATTATGTTATAATTATTTTTTAAAAATATGATCCCTTCGCTACATAAGAGTTCTCATGTTTCAAAAACAAGAGCCAAAAACCTCAATATAATTATTGAAATTAAATTGAATTAAAGTATCAAGCCCTGTTTCATCCTCAAGATTCTATAAAAATAAAAATACTAAAGAACCCCGAATTATTTACCTAACGTGTTCTTTCCTATTTTTCTGCATATTTGCACACACACACACATATATATATATATATATATATATAGTCATCCACAGACAGACTGTTTCGCTGTATCACAGCTCATCAGTTTGATAGACACGCGATTGCTTCAAGCCAGGATCGAAACCTGTCCGATTTGACATCAGCCGGAGACAGACTCTCTCTCTCTCTCTCTCTCTCTCTCTCTCTCTCTCTCTCTCTCTCTCTCTCTCTCTCTATATATATATATATATATATATATATATATATATATATAATACAGATTGAGTGGGAATCTAATAGGTAGTAGAACCTGTAAGGACCCCACTCATGGGCAAATAGTCTGCCCCCATCCCCGAAAAGAACACAATGAAAGTATAAAAAACTCATTTTAATAGTAAAAATACCAACAATATATTTTTATATACATAGAACAACAATACATAATCAGCAATACATTTTATCAGTAGCTATAGTTGAAGCTATAAAATCGTGTTCAAATCGTGCTCTTTTGTGACCGTAACATGAGCATTAACAGTATTCCCCCCCCATATATTTAACTGCCTACATTTACCTGATGGCTGAGACATTTTGTTTGCTTCCAGCGAAAATAATCAATGTTCGAGCCTAGAATTTTGTCTGTTGTCTTTTACCTATATATACCTGGCGTCAGTATAATCTGACGCCTTCTTTTTTCCCATATTTTGCAACCATTTTGCATAAATTTCCTATTTTGTTAATTTCAGGTAAAAACTTGAAGAAGAAGAAGAAGAAGAAGAAGAAGAAGAAGAAGAAGAAGAAGAAGAAGAAGAAGAAGAAGAACGAGTCGGAGGAAGAGAAGAAGAAGAAAAAGGAGGAGAAGATTTTGAAGATTTTGAAGAAGAAGAAGAAGAAGAAGAAGAAGAAGAAGAAGAAGAAGAAAGAGTCGGGGAAGAAGAAGAAGAAGAAGAAGAAGAAGAAGAAGAAGAAGAAGAAGAAGAAGGTGGAAGGGAGCAGTAGTAATAGAAGAAGAAGAGGAACAACAACAACAAGAAGGAGGGTAATAATGATAATAATAATTTAATTGTCAATCATGGCTTTTCCTAATCAACTCTCTATCATTGTCGGTCAAATGAGTATCATCGTAAATACAGCCACTAATTATATTATGCAACTATGCTTCTTAATTGATCGGATTTCTGCTTTATACGACCGTGGAAAGGAAAATAATAAAGTAACTGAGAGAATTCGATAGATTTCCGGTGATTTGTATGCGTGGGATCAGAATGGTTTCACTGAAAGTCTAAAAAGAAAGATATGAATGCCGGTAGTGCTTGAATCACCCCAGGGCAATGTATCTTTCTTTTATGTGCTCTTAAAAGTATCTTTGTTTTGTATTCTTTTGTGGGAGGCTACTAAATAAAAAAAATAACAACAAACGAATGTGAAAACACACACACACACACACACACACACACATATATATATTTATATATATAATGTATTACTTTTCTTTAGTAGATATCCATGTTTGAAATAGACAGCTCATTTTCTTGTGTATATAGAAGTGTGTATAACTTCTACTGGCCTATGCATTCGAAAAAAAAATAGGAAAGAAAATGTGCTCTCTGACGTGCATATAATGTATATTTAGATAGCAAGAATTCAGTTAAACGTTATATTAAATTCAGTTCATTTGGGAAGACCCTGAAATCATTTCCCAAATTTTCCTCCATTCACCTTTATAGTTGCCCAATGCCTGTTGGAGCCGACAGAATTCTGCATAGTCACACACCAATAGAATCAGCCATAGTTGTTAAAAATCTATCGTACTTTGTTTCACATCCGAACTATATTCACCCCGTGTCTGGCTATCAATGTACATCTGCAGATGGCTTTTTGAAACTGGTAGCCAATAGAGAGAGCAATATCTACCCTGCTATATAATCTTCTCCAGGACTGGTGGCCATAGAGAGAGCACTATCTGCCCTGCTATATAATCTTCTCCAAGACTGTGGGCTGTCTTCCCTGCTATATAATCTTCTCCAGGACTGATGGCCATAGAGACAGCGCTGTCTGCCCTGCTATATAATCTTCTCCAAGACTGGTGGCCACAGAGAGAGCGCTGTCTGCCCTGGTATATAATCTTCTCTGGGATTGGTAGCCAATAGAGAGCGCTGTCTACCTGATATATAATATTCTATAAGACTGGTGGCCATAGAGAGAGCGCTGTCTGCCCTGGTATATAATCTTCTCCAAGACTGGTACCCAATAGCGTGCGCTGTCTTCCCTGCCATATAATCTTCTCCAAGACTGGTAGCCAATAGAGAGCGCTGGCTGCCCAGATATGTTATTGTCTCCCGGACTGGTGGCCATAGAGAAAGCGCTGTCTGCCCTGCTATATAATCATCTCCACGACTGGTGGCCATAGAGAGAGCACTGTCTGCCCTGCTATATAATCTTCTCCAAGACTGGTAGCCAATAGAGAGCGCTGGCTGCCCTGTTATATAATCCTCTCCAGGACTGGTGGCCATAGAGAAAGCGCTGTCTGCCCTGCTATATAATCTTCTCCAAGACTGGTGGCCATAGAGAGAGCACTGTCTTCTCTGCTATATTATCTTCTCTCGGACTGGTAGCACATAGAGAGCACTGTCTGCCCTGATATATAATATTCTATAAGACTGGTAGCCATAGAGAGAGCGCTGTCTGCCCTGCTATATAATCTTCTGCAGGACTGGTGGCCATAGAGAGAACGCTGTCTTCCCTGATATATAATCTTCTCCAAGACTGGTAGCCAATAGAGAGCGCTGTCTGCCCTGATATATAATATTCTATAAGACTGGTGGCCATAGAGAGAGCACTGTCTGCCCTGCTATATAATCTTCTCCAATACTGGTGGCCATAGAGACAGCGCTGTCTTCCCTGCTATGTAATCATCTCCAGGACTAGTGGCCATAGAGAGAGCGCTGTCTGCCCTGATATATAATATTCTCTAGGACTGGTAGCCAATACAGAGCGCTCTCTGTCCTGCTATATAATCTTCTCCAAGACTGGTGGCCATAGAGAGAGCGCTGTCTGCCCTACTTATATAATTTTCTCTAGGACTGGTAGCCAATAGAGAGCGCTATCTGCCCTGCTATATAATCTTCTCTAGGACTGGTAGCCAATAGAGAGCGCTCTCTGCCCTGCTATATAATCTTCTCCAGGACTGCTGGCCATACAGAGAGCGCTGTCTTCCCTGCTATATAATCTTCTCTAGGATTGGTGGCCATAGTAAATCGCTGTCTGCCCTGCTATATAATCTTCTCCAGGACTGGTGGCCATAGAGAGAGCGCTGTCTGCCCAGCTATATAATCTTCTCCAAGACTGGTAGCCAATAGCGTGCGCTGTCTTCCCTGCCATATAATCTTCTCCAAGACTGGTAGCCAATAGAGAGCGCTGTCTGCCCTGCTATATAATCTTCTCCAGGACTGGTAGCCAATAGAGAGCACTCTCTGTCCTGATATATAATATTCTCCAGGACTGGTGGCCATAGCGAGAGCACTGTCTGCCCTGCTATATAGTCTTCTCCAAGACTGGTAGCCAATAGCGTGCGCAGTCTTCCCTCCCATATAATCTTCTCCAAGTCTAGTAGCCAATAGAGATCGCTGTCTGCCCTGCTATATAATCTTCTCCAATACTGGTGGCCATAGAGAGAGCACTGTCTGCCCTGCTATATAATCTTCTCCAAGACTGGTAGCCAATAGCGTGCGCTGTCTTCCCTGCCATATAATCTTCTCAAAGACTGGTAGCCAATAGAGAGCGCTGTCTGCCCTGCTATATAATCTTCTCCAGGACTGGTAGCCAATAGAGAGCGCTCTCTGTCCTGATATATAATATTCTCCAGGACTGCTGGCCATAGACATATCGCTGTCTACCCTGCTATATAATCTTCTCCTAGACTGGTAGCCAATAGCGTGCACTGTCTTACCTGCCATATAATCTTCTCCAAGACTGGTAGCCAATAGAGAGCGCAGTCTGCCCTGCTATATAAGCTTCTCCAGGACTGGTAGCCAACAGAGAGCAATGTATTCTATTGTATATAATCTTTCACTTAGTAATTGTTCTGATGAGCTTTCCTCTTTGGTACAACGGTTTTATAAATATAAGCGAACTACTTGATTAGCAGCTATGTCTCATCAGTTTACAGATTAAATGACTACATGTAACCGTAATTTCTATGCTAACTGCTTCTTCTCTCGCACTTCTCACCAATGGAAGTCTACTCCGGCTTGTTGTTTTCCAGTCAACTTTGATCTTCAAAAATTTATATTCAGTGTCAATTGCTATATTCTGTATTTTAATTCTTGTTCTTTTATTTTTCACTCTCCTTAATAATATTTTTTTTTACTTCTCACATTAACTCCTTGCGTGTTAGTAACTTTATTGCTTTGCTTATGGTGTAATGATTTTTAAAAATGAAGTGGGTGTAACAGAATAGCCTGAAATTTGAACCCAGATTACAATTTCCTGTTCCGATATGCTAACCATTTCACTGCATTAATCTCGGTTCCTCTACAGTGGCTCCAGGATTCTTGATGGGATTAAGATCAAACGAATTTCATGGCCATCTGGCAAATCCATCTTTTCAGAAAAAATAAAGTCATTCCAAACTCTGCGTGAATAAGTTTCTTCGCCAGATTCTACAAAAAGACAGATACGTGCTTTATATTTGTGTGCATAACTCGAGCCGAAACATGTGAAGAAAATACTAAATTAGCTCAAGCTTGATTGCCAATACCTCTACGTTCCATCAAGCGTAGCTTTCAATTTCCATGGCGACCTTTAGAACAGACCTTTATAGCTAGGATTCACCATGTAATCACTCTCATTCCTTCCATTCTACTCAGTTTTCTGCCAAGAACTGTCACATTGTGGAACAGACTCCCGCGTGGAAGCTTCCCTGAACACGACAATCTTAACCTGTTCAAGTCAAATGTCAATCATTACCTATCCTTCTTAAGCTCGCAATATATTTTCTATCTCTTTTTACATTCGTATCACAAAGCTTGTTCAGTAAACGGTCTACCTTGAGTGGCACTTGAATCTTGCATTTAGTGAACTTTAATAAAAGAAAATAAAGAGTAGTGAGCATGCTCTGTGGGACCGCAACACCCAACAAAAATCAGTTTTTTTATCAAAACTATTTTTACATATTTTTAATAATTCTTAATAAATATCGGCCTCTCCCACCGTATCTTTTTGACCTATGACCTTTGATTATAATGGTGAAGGCTTGTGCAGAACCGACCACAATTTTTGGAAGAGTTGAATACAGAGAACGGCCGCATACCGTGCCACAAACGAGCTTCCTCAGGATTTGAATTCATTGTTGTCCTTCTCGTTGCCATCCAAGTTGTCTTTCTCTTTGTCACCTAATGATATAGGACCCAGACTGTCCAGCTATTTATTTGTACGTAGCTGGGGTGGGGAGAAGAGAAGAATTTCCCAAGGTTATTTGCACGTAAATGAATGTAAAGAACTCGACTGGAATTCGAACTCGGATCTCCTATTCCTCAATTCGAGCCGCTATCAATTACTCCGCCGTGGGTCTATCCTTCACAGGGGAGTATACATACATACATACATACATACATGCACACACAGACACACACACACACACACACACACACACACACACACACACACACACACACATATATATATATATATATATATATATATATATATATATATATATATATATATATATATATATAAAAAGCTCAAACACTAATATTCCATGGTTATAATGTATTACATTGGAATCGTAATCATGATCAATTCATCATCGTGATTATGATTCCAATGTAATAAATTATAACCATGGAATATTAGTGTTTGAGCCTTTTATATATTCTCTGTCCTGGACATTGACTTCTACCTGGATTCTATCCTCTTGGAAATTTATATATATATATATATATATATATATATATATATATATATATATTGACCACTAATATTATATATATATATGTATATATATATATATATATATATATACGGACATTGAAGTCAACACCCAGGGGCGACAGTCTGTTTCATGCTAAACGCAATCATCAGACCATGTCCGTTGTGATTTTGCTCGACTATTTATATATACAGATTAGTGGTGCATTCTGGGTAGTCTATTGTATTGCATTGTGGGTAGTTTATTGTATTGCATTGTGGGTAGTCTATTGTATTATTTTGAAGGTTATTTTGGTGGGTGGTAACAGTTGTGTTTCGAATTATTATATGAAATATTGAGTGGGAATAATTGTGGATGCAGTTTCTTTGGTTTTTTATAGTGTTGCTATCTTTTCTCTTTTTTTCTTTTAAAATAATTTTAATGTTATAGAATCAGGACAACTGATGATGAAGTTGGGGTGTGTGTGCTGATAGAGCCTTACATCTTGACCAAAATTAACATTCTTTAGCAAGTGTTACAACAAGTAACATTCCATTCCAAAATGAAAAAAATGTATGATTTGGAATTAAAAGGAAATTAGTGATGCCAAATAAATTGAATGCATTATTTACATTATTCGGACTGTTATCCTTATCTTCATTGCCATATTCATAACGTTTCGGCCGTTGTACGCTCCAGCCTTCTTCAGGTGATTGGATCTCTGAGATGAAGTATTATGAGTACTTGCATTATTCACATTATTCGGACTGTTATCCTTATCTTCATTGCCATATTCATAACGTTTCGGCCGTTGTACGCTCCAGCCTTCTTCAGGTGATTGGATCTCTGAGATGAAGTATTATGAGTACTTGCATTATTCACATTATTCGGACTGTTATCCTTATCTTCATTGCCATATTCATAACGTTTCGGCCGTTGTACGCTCCAGCCTTCTTCAGGTGATTGGATCTCTGAGATGAAGTATTATGAGTACTTGCATTATTCACATTATTCGGACTGTTATCCTTATCTTCATTGACATATTCATAACGTTTCGGCCGTTGTACGCTCCAGCCTTCTTCAGGTGATTGGATCTCTGAGATGAAGTATTATGAGTAATTTTGCATTATTCACATTATTCGGACTGTTATCCTTATCTTCATTGCCATATTCATAACGTTTCGGCCGTTGTACGCTCCAGCCTTCTTCAGGTGATTGGATCTCTGAGATGAAGTATTAAGAGTACTTGCATTATTCACATTATTCGGACTGTTATCCTTATCTTCATTGCCATATTCATAACGTTTCGGCCGTTGTACGCTCCAGCCTTCTTCAGGTGATTGGATCTCTGAGATGAAGTATTATGAGTACTTGCATTATTCACATTATTCGGACTGTTATCCTTATCTTCATTGCCATATTCATAACGTTTCGGCCGTTGTACGCTCCAGCCTTCTTCAGGTGATTGGATCTCTGAGATGAAGTATTATGAGTACTTGCATTATTCACATTATTCGGACTGTTATCCTTATCTTCATTGACATATTCATAACGTTTCGGCCGTTGTACGCTCAGCCTTCTTCAGGTGATTGGATCTCTGAGATGAAGTATTATGAGTACTTGCATTATTCACATTATTCGGACTGTTATCCTTATCTTCATTGACATATTCATAACGTTTCGGCCGTTGTACGCTCCAGCCTTCTTCAGGTGATTGGATCTCTGAGATGAAGTATTATGAGTACTTGCATTATTCACATTATTCGGACTGTTATCCTTATCTTCATTGACATATTCATAACGTTTCGGCCGTTGTACGCTCCAGCCTTCTTCAGGTGATTGGATCTCTGAGATGAAGTATTATGAGTACTTGCATTATTTACATTATTCGGACTGTTATCCTTATCTTCATTGCCATATTCATAACGTTTCGGCCGTTGTACGCTCCAGCCTTCTTCAGGTGATTGGATCTCTGAGATGAAGTATTATGAGTACTTGCATTATTTACATTATTCGGACTGTTATCCTCATCTTCGTTGCCATATTCACAGCGTTTCTGCCGTTGTACGCTTCGGCCTTCTTCAGGTGATTGGAATTTCAAACCGAGCATTTTATTTAAGTGTGTTTGTATTAAATGTCAAATTAAGAAAAAAGACATTAGTATTTCTATAGAGCAATATTATTTCCTAATTTCCATACGGAGAGGGGGGAGAATAATTTTGGACTTCACCAATTTTTTTTTCGAAGAATCTATAACTATTAATATAATAGATCGAAAAATCTAAAAAAAATTCACGAATTATTCAAAACTAAATACGGAATCAACTATTTATGGTAATTTCGCATTTCCTTAGAAATATGCAAATGTTCAGTGAGATGTGGGAATAATTCTGCCCACAACTGTAGATAGATAGAGAAGCATAAAGCCACAGCCTCATCAGGTTATGTGTTGCTGTTATTATTTCCTTAATAAGTACGTTTTTATGGATTAGAGTTGCCCCTTGCACGCCCAGACGGTTTTAAATTCAGAGCTGTTCCTCCCACCAGAATGTCTGTCAACCAAGTCTAGGCAGATCACACTGCTTTGCTATTAAGCTCTATCTGGAGCGAAAGTTGGATTCAAACCTTTCCAAAAGTATTTGGCGGGAAAGTGGACGCAATAGCCGCGACGAAAATTTGAACTCAGCACGTCAATCCCACTTTCTACGCTTATAACCCTTACTTTACGCACAGTTTACTAATTTTCATAATCACATGTATGGATGTATAATAGTAGTTCCATAGCTCTGAGCCTGGAAGAGTGTCTCTGGCCATGTTCACTTTGACAGCTTTCAGTCATCTGACCTCTAAAGGTCACGGAGGAATTGACTTTTAAAACTTTACAGATAAATATAATTTGTGAGCTATTTGAAGCCGAAATATATTTTGGATTGTAGGAGGTTGCTTAAGATACCCTATGTTCTCAAGCGATCCCCTATCAAGTATTGAGTGGATTCGACGTTGCTTAACTTCGAGAATCAGTGTTTTCAGCATGATTTGACCATAGGCTTACTTTTGAGAAGGATAATCTTATTGGTTCCCATTCTTTCAGAAATCATTTTCTCTTTTTAATCAACGAATTTGTTTTATCGTTGAATTTTCATTTTAACCATCAGAGCAGATTTGACCAGATTGGGATGATATGGAATTGCAACATCAGCTTCAAGACCAAGTTCAAGCTCTACAAATCGCTGGTCGTCTCCAGCCTCATCTATGAGAGACTTGGACGCTCCTGGTTGTGGCGGGAAAAAAGATCCAGACGTTCGAGAAGAAATGCTTGAGAAGTCTCCTCCGAATCTCCTTTTAGGAGCACGAAGCCAATGACTCTTTACTGAGTAAGGTCAAAAGTTTCATGGGCTGACGGGAATCTCTCCTCACCGCTAGTAAGCCTCGGAAGATGGCATAGTTTGTCTACACCACACCGTATAACAGTCTCTGCAAGACCATCATACAAGGCACTGTTAAAGACGGATGCAAGCGGGGCGGCAACGCAAAGGCTGGTCAGACAAAATCAAAGAATGGACGGACATGACAATGCCGGAACTCCTGAGAGCGCCACCGCCAACAGATCATTCTGGAGGAGGTTGTCTATCTCTTCAGCCCTTAGGTACCCCACGATGATTAAAGCAGTCGAGGGACTGGTAATGATGATGACGATTTCTTCGCAACTCTTAGACCGTCGTTCTATGGCTGTCAGTTAAGAGCGGGAATCACAAACAAAGAATAAGCCGATGATTCTCGACATATTTTTTATTTTATTTTAAAGTAAAATAAAATACAAATCAAAACCCAAAATAAATATATATAGAATTTATGAAGAAGGTTCTTTAAATAATCGAACGTGTGAAAAATGGTTTATGAAGTTATGGAGACTGTCAATATACTT
Source organism: Acanthosepion pharaonis (assembly GCA_903632075.3). Classification (NCBI taxonomy): domain Eukaryota; kingdom Metazoa; phylum Mollusca; class Cephalopoda; order Sepiida; family Sepiidae; genus Acanthosepion; species Acanthosepion pharaonis. The sequence continues at coordinate 1,775,577 of CAHIKZ030003431.1, forward strand.
AAACACTTGTATCAATGATTTACAATACATTGATATGTTAAGTGAGTTTGGTGATATTAAAAAAAGGGAAAAAGAAAAGGGGGAAGTATAAAGATAAGCAATAAGAGATAGACGTAGGGTTTTGGGGGAAGGAGAGGGGTGGTATAGCTTTAGCAATTTAGATAAACACAGATCTTAACGTTTGATAGTAATTTTTTTTTTTTTTTGTTTAAAAATTTTGCTTTGTTATTTCCCCATAAGTTAAACTATAAAAAGAAAAACCTTTTAGGATGAATTTGAATGTTCCAGTTTTCACGGACGATGTAAAGTGGATACTTTACAAGCAACGCAGTGAAATAAATCACGACAAACTATAATAAAAACAGTTTTCATCCAAAGAAAGGGATGCTGTGTATTCTTGTACTTTTTGTAACTGATAAATATTTTTGAATATACTAGAATTTACCCGAGACAAGGTTCGAGAGACACTCAGAGTAGAGGGTTACTGTTAAATTCCTATATATTTAAATTTTTGTACTTGTTTGATTCTGACATCTCCAGTCGTAGCTCCCATCTTGAACACTGCTGACAACAGTACATTGTCTTCTTCCAATTAGTGTTTAGCTTTTTCTTCTCGCTTTCATTCACTACCATCTGTAGAAGTTCGTGTAGTTTAATTTCTGTGTCTACTATCAGCACTGTGTCATCTGCATATCTTATGTTGTTAAGATTGTAGCACCCTGGTAGGATTTGTCCAATAAAGTTAAATGCCAACTCCGAAAAAAAAAAAAAAAGAAAATTATTCTATTTTTAGTTCATAAACAAAACAAATAGTATAAGATACAATTCTTTGCAACCAATAATACTCTGACCCGTGGTTAGAGCGTTGGCGTTCGGACAAAGTCGATCCAGGTTCGGTTCTTATCATCATCAATTTGTCTCCTTGATGATATTAAACGGAAACACTTTCCACGTTTTCTTTTTTTATTTGATGGCTAACCGAGTATTGTTTTGTTTACTACCTAGTGTCATCTTATCTTTCTTTCGAATAAAATGTATTTTGATTGATCGAAATTTATCGTCTGATGTCTTTTAGCAAATAATACAGTAATAGCAAAGTTAATTTATTTTTAATATGTCTGCCTAGTTATTGATTTACGTTTTAATAATAATAATAATAATAATAATAATAATAGCCACACCTTACAAAGGACTTTATCTGTGTAAAATATATGTTTTCTTATTTTTTTTTTCCCCTCAAAAAATTCTCAGTGGAAAATATGACGCCATTTATGACCATAGATCTCTTGTTGGGAATGAAATGAATATATACCAGAAATCAAAGCAAATAATAATAATAATAATAATAATAATAATAATAATAATTTGTGTGTGCGTGTGTGTGCGTGTGTGTGCGTGTGTGTGTGTATTTATCGACGTGAAAATTGGAATTATCGAGTCAAGTTCACATTCTGGCCTAATTTTTTTTTTTATCATTTTACTGCATGCAAAGCAGTAAAGCCACTAAGACACAAATGGTTACTGTGTGTGAAAGAATAAGAAAAAAAAGAAAAGAAATACTTTTACGGAGCGAGAACAATAAAAGAGTAATCAAGAGGATAGTAGACTCTCCTGGTTTGAGGAGTTATAATTATTTACATGCAGACTATCGTCCTCATTTTTGTTGTTATTATCACTACGTTTCGACCATTCTGCGTTGTTACACGAATCGACAACAAAGATGAGGATAACATTCCTCTAAACCTTTCGCACTATTGCCCTTGGGAAAGTCATGAATCCATATATGGGTTAAATAACAAGGTAGACTTGGCTTACTAGCTTTGGTGGCAGCCAGTCTAAAAGAATAGCTATTCTGAATATTAAACTCTGAAGAAGGTAATAGGAAGCCTCTCCACTTTCCTTCTACGAAAATTACAGATAACTTGAAAAGCTAAAGAGGAGTTTAGAAAGCCATGATCGCCTACGTCCAGGACATTTAAAAGAATAAAAAATGATAATGACAATGAAGATGATAAAGCGCTTGAACTAATAAAAATTACGGTCAGTTTCGACACTCTCTTTGCCAAAACACACGGTCGCTCCATCAACGCTAAACTGCATTGTCAGCAGCTAGACCTTGAGTACAATAAACTAAAGAAGCAATATCCTGCTTTGGTCAATCGAGTTTGGGCTTTATTTCAGCAAAACAATGTGAGGCCATACACTGCCAGGTTGACTAAGGAGAAGTACAAACAGATAGACAGTGTTGAGATTCTTCCATATCCACCATTCAGTCACGGTGCTGCTCCGAGTGACTATGGTCTATTTCGCTCAGTGGCACAACACTTCCTCCGCGACTAGAGATTCAACACTTCTGATAAAGTGAAGGAACCTTGTTTACAGTTTTTTTTTTATTATTCAAAGCCAGCGGACGGGTATCTGGGACAGATTCTGATGCTTGCTGATCGCTGGTAAAAGATCGTCAAGAATGATGAACTTTATTTTGAAGAATAATTGTTGGTGTTGCTTCATAACATTTTGTTGCTTTCTTTCCGCTGCCTAAGTGAGTCAGGACTCCCTGGCCAACCTAATAGACATGATATCTGTTGAACAAATTCAATCATTTTGTCTTGCTACTGAAGAGCGGAGATATTTGTCCGAAATTCGGAGTCGGGAAATAAGTCTTTTAACTTTTATTCATTTATTTACAGCTTAGCCTCGTCATTTTAAAGTTGAAATGGTTAGATGTAACCGTAAGTTCTATGCTAACAGTTTCTTCTCTCGCACTTACCCCTCGTGGAACTCTCTTCCACTATCTTGTTTATCAGTCAACTTTGATCTTCAAAAATTTAAATGCAAAGTCAATCGTTATTTTTGTCTTCTTAAATCCTGTTCAATCGTTATGTTTTTTTTTTTTTTTTTTTCATATTTTTAATTCCTTTTTGTTCTTTTTGCCTTGCTTGGAGTGAAATAATTTTTTTTTTTTATAGACCGCGCAGGTAAAACTCTGACCCCGAGCAAAAATGCCAGGAAGCCACACATTGATTCAAGGCAGGGCGTTGTCGAGAAGGAGACCACTTAGCGGCCTCATAATACCAAGGACGCATCGAAATCTGCCATTGTCGACATTATGAGCAAAATTTGAACCACCTGATCCAGGCATACAGCCAGTTTCAAGGCCACATTAAGACTGTCACTGAAGCTGAGAGCGGTTTTGTTGAATAACATATTTTTATGTTTTTCTATGCTGATTATGTGAACAAATATTTTGCAAGACATATGAATTTTTTCTGTAAAATATCTTCTTTATAGTTTGTTCTTAATTACTCGGCGTATACTGCTTATATGTATACAAAGATTTGCGTAAGAATTCTGGAAATTTTAACTGATTTCATTTGAACTTTGATTACAAACACATCAATTCGAAACTATGACAAAATCATCTGTCATATTTTAGAAGTATATTCCAATTACAAAATTGTAGCAGTAAGTAGTCAACCTTTTTGTTCCCCACCTCGCCTCTTTTACTTTTTTTTACAATGATATTTACCCTGTACAAGGCCCAAGAGCTACTCGAGGTAGAGGTTTACATAAGGAAAAGGCTTTCGAAGGAACCGGAAACCCAACCCTAAACAGGAAATAAGTGATAAACCTCTACTCCTGTTCAAAAGAACGGAAAGGAGCGTGAAATGGACAATAGGCGAACGCAGATACTCTTGCTGAGAAAAAAAAGTAATTCAATAGTAAATAAAAGTTCAGAGTTTTAGGCGGAGACCGTAGAACTATAGAACTGAAGTAGACTTTAGAAGGTACGGAAACCTAAAAAGGAAACAAGGGATAAACCTCTACTCCTGTTCAAAAGAGTAGAGAGGAGTGTAAACACGACAATAGACGAATGTAGACAGTTTACTACCAATACGCACATTATTTTGATTACTGCGTCATACAAACTATTTTTTATTTTATTTATCAATTATTAGTATTTTACAAGACTTTTTTTGTCAACAGCAAAATATTTCTGTGCTTTTCACAACACTATGATCCAGACAACTTGACCCATTAACATTATTTTATTTATTTATATTTTGGGCGTCACTGGTTAAATAATAATAATAATAGTAATAATAATAATAATAATAGTAATAATAATAGTAATAGTAATAATAATAGTAATAATAATAATAATAATAATAATAGTAATAATAATAGTAATAATAATAGTAATAATAATAATAGTAATAATAATAATAATAATAATAGTAATAATAATAGTAATAATAATAGTAATAGTAATAATAATAGTAATAATAATAGTAATAATAAAAGTAATAATAGTAATAATAATAATAATAATAATAATAGTAATAAAATAGTAATAAAGAATAGTAATAATAGTAATAATTATAGTAATAATAATAGTAATAATAGTAATTATAGTAATAATAATAATAGTAATAATAATAATAATAATAATAATAGTAATAATAATAATAATAATAATAGTAATAATAATAATAATAGTAATAATAATAGTAATAATAGTAATAATAATAATAATAGTAGTAGTAGTAGTAGTAGTAATAATAATAATAATAATAATAAATGAGGATGCACCACCCGGAATCAGATGTTGATAAACTGTATGCACCAAGAGCTTTAGAAGGCCGAGGTCTAATCTAACTTGAACTAACTCTAAAAACTACAACAATCGGATTGGAATCACACCTTACAAAAGCCAATGACCCTCTCCTCCAAATAGTAAAACACCAAATCCACTCCATCAACAAAGAAGCTGCACTCTTCAAGAAACAGCTTAATATCCCTGAAACCCTATCAACAAAAATAACGAAGCGAATACCATCTACGCCAAACGAGTAAAACAGAAAGCAAAACAATTTGGCCAAATGAATTTACAAAAGAAAAACAAAAAACTGGGTGGACAAGGCGTTGCATAGCAAATACCTAAAAAGAACGAAAGAAGATGTGAACTAGCAAAAAACACATCAGTGGCTGAGGAGCACCGGCTTAAAAGCTGACAAAGAAGCCCTAATTATTGCAGATCAGGACCAAAGCCTTGCAACCAGATCCTACCACTGTCACATAATCAAGGATGGAACTAACCCGAAATGCAGGATCTACGGACAATATGATGAAACTATCGACCATATTATCTCAGGATAGCAAAAAATAAATATACTTACAGACATGACAAGGTAGTGACATATATGCCCTGGAAAATATGCAAGAAGCCCAAAATCGAAACCACTGAGAGATAGTATGAGCACCAACTAGACTCATTTGCCCAAAATAACGATGTAACTATTCTCTTGGACAAGCCAATTCAAACTGACAGGGAAATAAAAGCCAACAGACCTGATATTATCGTAAAAGACAAAAAATTCAGAAAGTGTATACTTATTGACATAGCAATACTATGTGAGAGAAATACCTCCATGAAAATTATCGAGAAATTGTCCAAATACAAGGACCTGGACATCGAGATTAACAGGATGCGGAGAATGAAGACAGAGACTACCAATAATAATGGAGATCTGAGTCACGTGAGAAATAGAATGGACAATTTTACTAACAGTGTCCCAGGTAACATCAACATACAAGTTGCCCAGAAGATCGCCCTACTAGGAACATCCCATATACTAAGCAAAGTGCTACCAATTAAATGACAATTCTCTTACAAAAATGTCAGATATTATATGAAGACACAAAATAATTATAATAGTTAAAATCCTGTATAATTCTTATTTGGTCGTCTAGTGTCTTTTTATCTGAATCTCATTATTATTATTATTATTATTATTATTATTATTATTATTATTATTATTATTTCATTTGATTTCTGTTGTATACACATTTAGAAATAGCTTCATGACATTTTCCACTGACCTTTTTTTTTTAAATTTAAAAAAAACTTAAGATCACACGCATTTTACATTGCTAAAGTTCTTCGTTAATGTGTGAACTGTACTTGTGAGTACAAAGCTTTGTATTTATTTAAGGCATGGGCTACCAGGAGTCTCTTCAATGTCGGAACCTTTTTTTCTAAGCAGTCCGAGGGCTTCAGCTACAACTGGAATTATTGTTATTCTCATGTGCTGCTTTTTTAGATTTCAAGATCCTTGTATTTTGATAGTTTTTTCGACAGATTTTCAAAGATACATTACAATCTGCAGGGACCGCCTTGTCAATAAGAAAAGCACATTCTGTTTTCATGGTCTTTGATCACGATGTCAGGGTGATTAGTTTTGATTGTTCTGTCTGTGTGTATTGTAAAGTCCTATAAAATTATTACAGGTCCTATCTCTGTAACCGAGTCTGGGTGATGTTCATACAAGTGTCTTGCAGTTTATTTCCCGTATAAGTTGCATATTTTCCAATACGGATATTGGCCCACTCTATTCAGTGAATGCTAACACTGTGCAACCTGATACAAGATGATCAATAGTTTCTGGATATTTATCACAGAATTATTATTATTATTATTATTATTATTATTATTATTTGTGTATGTTATGTTTCCTGCTTTGTGTCCTGTAGAGCCGGGTCCAAACTATGGTCCTTAGACCCTATAAGAGAATTGTCATTTAATTGGTAGCACTTTGCTTAGTATATGGGATGTTCCTAGTAGGGCGATCTTCTGGGCAAATTGTATGTTGATGTTATCTGGGACACTATTAGTAAAATTGAGGCTGAATAAACGTGTTTCTACAGAAGCATGCTGAGGATGCTATATACCGAACATGTAAGCAACGACGAAGTTTTAGAGAAAATGGAAAAAAAATTGAAACTTATACTTAACATCAGCAAGAAAGAGTTGGAATTTCCATGGTACATAATGAGAAGAGAGGGCTTGGAAAATCTGATATGCACAGGACAAATTGAAGGCAAGAGGGACAGAGGAAAACAGCGCATAACTTGTGCTTGAGTAAATGGATGACAGAACAGGGTTTAGGAGAGATAGCAAAAAGACAAAATTTGATTAAGAGCTTTAAAAGACGGGGAAGTTTGGAAAGCCATGATAACCTACGTCCTGAGGAGACCCGGCACCTAGAAGAAGAAGCAACTAAGGTAACCCTTCAAAAAATATAAAGAGAATTTTTCCACGTATCATTTATATCGCATGCCATAAAGGGGATATGGCTCCAAAGACTTAATTGATGACGTCTATCATTAAAATCTCATGTCATATTGCATAAAAGATGAATGAATCCAGAAGGAAAAACATGTCAGAAAAAATTAAATAATACGACGAAATGAGCAAATAGTTTGAAATGCTGAAAAGATTGTGTCATTGAGTGCTGCTCAGAGAAGAAACGTCTCTCTCTCTCTCTCTCTCTCTCTATATATATATATATATATATATATATATATATATATAATATACAATTATCGAGTCTAGAAGAATCCTCAACAGATTGCAGAAAGCACTGGACGGCTGTGTTCGGTCCTATTTTTGGTACTCATCAGCATTGCGCATCTACTACCAAGATTCGAACCCGAACCGTGTTGATTAAATGCAAGCGTCATACCTACTGTAACAACGAGCCTCGGTGACGAAGAAGTAACTAAATAGACTCGATATAGCGCCGCTACCTCCATATTCCGTGCTGATACTTATCCAAGTATTCATAACCCAACAGATTGTACCCCCAAGATATATATATATATATATATATATATATATATATATATATATATATATATATATATATTGCTGTAACTTAGGAAAAGGTTACTGAATAAGAATAACCAAAACGAAGGTTGTAAATGGACCGATAATATTTATAACAGGAAAACAGGAACAGCATACAAGATTCGCCAGCGGCGTGTAATAAATAATCAACTGCTAGTGGTGAGCTGAAAGTGAATCCCAGTGAATCCCAGAATGAAACCCAATGACGATATTCACTAACCGCCCCACGCGGTCAGATGTGGCACAAGGCCGAGTTTTATTGTGGGGTATCCGAGCCAGTAGATTCGGCCAAAAATTCCCCGTAGACCCTGTAAAATCGGGGTCAGGTAGACGAAACTCTGCCCTTCGACATAGTCTCGTCTGGGAATCATATTTGCCCGGAAGCAGATAATTTGACTAGCAGACTTGGATTATATATATATATATAATGTAAATATATTACATTACATATATATATATATCTATTTAAACTTGGTGGGTGAAAAAAACCTGGATAGTACAAAATTGAAATAGACTGTCATCCGAGGAAAAATGCAAAAAACAGAAAGTACCAGAAACCTCCAAACAGGGCGCAATAAATCGTCCAGTGACTTAAATCTTTGTTACAAAGAAACAAAAAACAGCGAATAATAAGTTAAAACTAAGAGTGCTCAATACTCAAAGTAGAGCAAGAGTAAAATAAATAAATCTTAACTAGGTTCCATCACATGGGATCATCGGGGTGAACTGGCCAGTTCAGCCCGATGGTCCCATGTGATGAAACCTAGTTAGTTAGTACCTGGCTCATTACGATTTATTATTATCTATTAGAGATGGCACACAAAATAGTGCCTCCTTATTGATATGGCAGTACCTGCAGACTGCAATGTATTAGGTTGGTGCAAAAATAATGACGTAAGTATGTCGTTTTTGACGTTAAAAATACGTCAAAAAACGACATTATTACGTCATTATTTTTGCACCAACCTAATATCTTTAAAGATCTTCAAAAAGCCATCAAAATACAAGGACCTTAAAATTGAAATCTCAAAAATGTGGCACATGGGAACATCAACATACCCCTTTGTAGTTGGAGCCCTCGGATTGGTTGAAAAATATTCCAGTAGACTAATTGAAGGGATTCCTGGAAGCCCATGCCTTAAAGAAATACAAAAAATTGTTCTCACGAGTACAGCCCACACCTTACGAAAGACTTTATCTATGTAATTTTTTTTTTTTTCCAGTGGAAAATGTCATCATGCCATTTCTAACCTTAGATCCCTGGGCAGGACCCGGAAAGGAATGAGTACACATCAGAAATCAAAGAAAATAATAATAATACAGTGTAACCCGGATATAAGAGAGTTGTGGGGATCGGAGAAGAAGTCTCTTATATCCGGGTTTCTCTTATATCCAGGTTTGGTCTATTTTATATACATTAACACAGGCTCTAATTTGGGACCAGAAAAATCGGTTCTCTTATATCCAGGTTTGGTCTATTTATATACATTAACACAGGCTCTAATTTGGGACCAGAGAAATCTCTCTTATATCCGGGTTTCTCTTATATCCAGGTTTGGTCTATTTTATATACATTAACACAGGCTCTAATTTGGGACCAGAAAATCTCTCTTATATCCAGGTTTCTCTTATATCCGAGTCTCTTATATCCGGGTTACACTGTAATAATAATAATAATAATGTTTACTTATCCTATTTAGATTATCACATATTATAAAATTCCATCATATGGAGATAAAAGTACTTTTTCATTCTCGTTTTAGCCATATAAACTACGCCTTAACGTAAGCCTCTACTTCGAGTGGCCTCCGGGCCTTGTTCAGGGTGAACCTTGCTATAAAAAAGCAATATATATACATATATATATAATTTATGTGTGTGTGAGTGAGAGAAAGAGAAAGAGAGAGTGAGAGAGTGAGAGAAAGAGAAAGAGAGAGAGAAACAAAGATTGTTTAAGTAAGCAAACCTTAATAAATAACTAGGTATGTATGTGGGTGTGCCTCCGTAGACTGCATAAGCAACAAAGATGACTTAATTCTAATAAATAACAATAAATAATAAATGCTAAAAGAATAAATAATAAATAACAACTGTGAATGAAGTCGTTTCGTTCAATCAAATGATTTTGTTTTACTTACATAAGATTTTTTTTCCTTGCATTTAACTAAACTCAATATAGAACAGTATGTTTATATACAATCCAAAATACATACACCATTAGCTGTGTTTATATTTATAATGTACAAGTTCAGTCATACCATATGCAGTTTGAAATCCACATATATGCGTCCAAGGAGCATATCATTAGTAAACATATGTTGCATAAGCATGCTATCTTTGTCGTTCAAGGAATATATCAACACAATTACATAAATATTAGTATGAAACCACGAGGTAAATATCTTTGTGCGTACGGACACATAACCTTATAGAAGTATGATAGCGCCATGTTATAATATAGTGTTATTATTAGTTGCGACGTAAATACAGGGTGTCCATAAAGTTCGTGTGCAATTTATAACATTATTTGTATTTGCGATAGAAATAATCTGTAAAAAGGATTAGAAAGAAGTAAGGTTTTAAGGTTTTATTGAAATTTTATTTCCACATGTCCTCCATCATTAGCAATACAAAGGGTAATAGGATTTTGCAGTTCACGGAAAACATTTGCCAACTGATTTACAGTAATGCCTGAAATCACATTAGTTATTTTTGCTATACTTAAAACTAGGTATATTAAACTTTATAACATTTTTTACAAATTATTTCTATCGCAAATACAAATAAAGTTATAAATTTTTTAAAGTGCACACGAACTTTATGGACAGCCTGTATAACACAGCTAATTCATCCGTCCTAACTTAACACGTTTTCTATTTGCATTTTTTTTACACAGGTAGTTATATATATATATATATATATATATATATATATATATATATATATATATATATATATATATATGAATGTAAACGAACATACGAACTAGAATATGAAAAATATTACCCTTTTACAGCGGTTTCTACCGATGAAGGTTTCCTCAGGTAGTGAGAAAACGATCATTGGTAGAAACCGCGGTAACGGAATATTTGTTTGTAATATTTTAGATTTTAACTAGCACTACACTTTCGATTTTTTACTGTGTATTGAGCACTTTTTAAAACATAACCGTTTCTTAGGCAAGATAAACGGTGTCTGTAAAAACAGTTTATATATATAAATATCTATATATGTGTGTGTGTGTGTGTGTGTGTGTGTGTGTGTGTGTGTGTGTGTGTGTGTGTGTGTGCAAATATATAGACAAATAGAAAAGAACCGTTAGGTTAATCATCCGAAGTTCTTTAGTATTTTTGTTTTTATTTTTAAAAGAACAGTGCTCAATACATAAGTAGAGACTAAATTATAATTATTTTCTAAAAATATGATCCATCGCTACATAAGAGTTCTCATGTTTCAAAAACAGAAGCTAAAATCTTCAATTTAATTTATAATTAAATTGATGTTTTTGGGCTTCTGTTATTGAAAAAACGAGAACTCTTATGTAACGATGGAATCATATTTTTAAAAAATAATTTAATAATATATATATATATATATATATATATATATATATATATATATATATATATATATATATATATATATATCAGGTGTAACAGCAAAATTGTCCAAATCGTGTAAAAGCGAAATTGTCCATTTCTTAGATTAAGATTTGAACCGTTGTATCTTAGAAATGATTAAAATTATTTTTCTGGAATTCTCCGAGGTTTTTATAAGACTACTGCTATCTACTTTGAGCAATATGAAATGATAGAGCTAACATATTTAGGTGAATGGATATGAGTTTTTAACCGTCGGTTTCACACTTATTAGCGTTAAACCGACGGTCACAAACTCATATCTATTCAATATATATATATATATATATATATATATATATATATATATATATATATATATATATATATATATATATATATATATTAATAAAACAATTCACTTATATAAATATGTAGTTAGACTTTGATGGATTTTGTTTTAGACCAAATGCATGTCTAATATATTGGATAAATAATCAACCAATCAATTAGTCAATCTCTCTCTCTCGAAAGATATATATATATATATATATATATATATATATATATATGTGTGTGTGTGTGTGTGTGTGTGTGTGTGTGTGTGTGTGTGTGTTCTCTGTGTCGCGCCAGAAAGTTTTTCTCGTCTGAATCCA
>CAHIKZ030003431.1:1792500-1915000 GCA_903632075.3 Acanthosepion pharaonis
ACACACACACACACACACACACACACATATATATATATATATATATATATATATATATATGGCTTTGAAAATGACGTAATGCATTCTTTTAAAGAAACCTTTTCTCGTCCAACAATTCTTCAGAAAGGTTTTTTGGGACAACAATAATCAAAACGGCGATATATGCGGATTTGATGAATAGTCTGCAATCAGTCCCACCTCATATTCCAAACATCTGATATAATATCAGAATTTTGGCGGCCTCCTTGAACGCGCTGAGAGCTTTCAGCGTCCAATCGAAACAACATACAGTGAATATTTCAGACGAGACACCAGTTTATAACTACGCATCAGGCTGCTGACTTACTGATCCAGTCTTGTCTGTGTATGTATCTATGCATGTTTGCATCTACAAAAAAACATGTTTCTCTCGCTTAACGCATTTAATGTCTACCAATATTAATTATACAAATTAAAACAAAAATCCGGTATAAGTTTCTAAAAAGAATTTGGCATTAATTATTTAAAAAACAAATTCGTATATTAATTATAGGTTTATAAAAAGCCGGAATTAATTATAGGTTTATAAAAAGCCGGAATTAATTATAGGTTTCTGCCTATAAGTCTTTAACACTTTGACTGCAAAAGGTGAATTACGAAATCTGACTTCAAATGTCACCTTTATAAAAAGAAAGTCTTTCCAATGAGTCGTTTATGTGTAATATTTTCAATAAAGTTTCAGTATTAAAAGTTTTTTTGTAACCAACACGATTTTTCATTCCTGCTTTAGACGTCAGAGGCTTACGGCCGCATCACATTGAAACATCGGTTCCCGTACGATCACTAGAGTAAAGCAACATCGAGCGTGGTCAATAACTAGATGGGTGACCGCTTGGGAATACCAGCTTGGATGTGCGAGTGGTGTAACTGATAATGACTCGGTATTGTTAATCGGAGATCCGAGTTCCCGTACGATTACTGAAGTTAAGGAACGTCGAGCCTGGTTAGTATCTAGATGGGTGACCGCTTGAAAATACCAGGCGCTGTAAGCCTGGATATGCAAGTGGTGTAATTGATAATGACTCGGTATTGTTAATCGGAGATCCGAGTTCTAATTCCAGTTGAGTTCATTATATTCACTTACGCGCAAATACCCTGCGGGAAACTCATGAATCCACCTATTCTCCGCATCTATGGGTTAATTAGTATGGCTTGTGTCAGTAAATTATTATTATCTAAAAAAAAAATAAGTTCTTACAATCTAAAATTAAATAACCTGCAAAGGGCTGATAAGCTGTAGAAAATGAATCTATGAATAAATTAGACACCGGGTTCCTGTTATTTGCGTTCAAAACTACGAAAAAAGACCGTGGTTGTGGTCTTGATGGTAAGACAACAAAAACAAGATAACTTGTGCTCGACGTGATGATAATGTATTAATGACAACCATCCTATTATCGGTTAACTAATGATATTTTAATGAAATTCTATTATTTTATTTATTATTCTTATATTATTCCACACACACACACACACACACACACACACACACATATATATATATATATATATATATTATTCTATAGATTATTATATTATTCTAATATATATTATTCTACATATTATTCTATGTATTATTATATATATATATATATATTATATATATATATATATGTATATATATATATATTTTCTATTATTATTATATTATTCTAGTATCCTATTATTCTATATTTTTCTATATATTATTTATATATATATATATATATATATATATATATATAGAATATATATTTTCTACATATTATTATATTATTCTAGTATCCTATTATTCTATATATTATTCTATATATTATATATATATATATATATATATAGAATATATATATATATATATATATATATATATATATATATATATATATGAAATAAATATATTAAGATGTGCTATATTTATGGGATAAAGTGCTCAATATTAGAGATAGCGTGTGTAAATATAAAAGTGAACATAGAATTCAACACTTAGAGGCGACAGTCTGTTTCATGGTAGATGCAATCCTCAGGCCACCTGATATATATATATATATATATATATTATAGTATATATTGTTATATTATTCTAGTATCCTATTATAAATGTATTTGTCCCTCTCTTCGTTAGTTCGCACGACCGTTATGTCCTGTTAGTACCACATAAATAATGGACTATTCTATTTTGATCGCATGGAACGAGGGGGGACACTACTTGGTTTCAGTGAGAAAAATAAATGAATAAATAAAGAGGTGTTTAACGGCTGTTTCAATGAAATGTAAGAAGTTGTCAATTTAAGATCTTTTCACTTCTACCCACTTAAAATAACGAGCAGCAATCATATTTATGATTTCTATTGCAATATTTTGTTAAAATTGTTAAGCTCAAATATTTAACAATGCGATAGAGGAATTTCTATGGATATTTTATTGTTGTAGAACTCGCCATGAGCTTATTCAATCATTAACTGAAGACTTAAAATTCTTCAGAAAATTCAAATAGGAAAACCGTGAAATTTTTATGGGTTAAAACTATTGAAAGTACGCGTTTTAAAATGTTATATTCTATTGCCTAGTTATCATTTTTTTTTATTTTAGGGCACCTCGGAGTGATGTAATGGTTAGCAAGCTTGTCTTACTAGAAAGATTACGACTGAGTAGTGAGTTTGATCCTCACTGGGCATCCCATACTTTCGGCCTTGTGCCACATCTAAGCTACGCTTAGAAAGATATTTTAGTGTATAAACTGCTCTCTCGAGTAGTTTGCAACACATCTATTTATCATCTCTCAGTTGCGTCTCTGTCTTTAGGTAGAGTGCGCTCAGGGCGACTCGGTCAAAGGACAATCGCAACTGAGGAAAATTATACTGAGAGGTGCACAGCCCTGGGGAACAGCTGCCCGAGGTCGCGCCCTCTCATTGCACTAGAGAAAGGGTTCGGTGCACGCACTGAGGCTAGCGCAACCCACGGTTGCTGTGACTGCAGGCAATTTTTGTTCCTAGCCCGGGTGTACGTGCTCGGGTCCCCACCTTAAAAACTAACCTTGTGTCACAACTCGTCTTAGTGTGGAGACATAGTAAATACCTATTTATTTATTTATTTATTATTATTATTATTTGTGTCGGCACTAATAATGTTACAATTCTTGCAATCATGCGTAAGCTATACCAGAATACTCGTCGAGAAATGATCGCTCTCGTCTGGGCCCATGGGAGAGAAAGTTGGAAGTCCGAAACTTTCTATGGCCCCGAGAAAGCATTCTGGTGTGGAATATATGCGTATAAAACGAACAGATGTTAAGTAAATTAATATTGTAATTAAAACTTTTAAAAATCACGACGCTTAGTAAAGTTAGTGATTTTTTTTTAATTTTGTGAATGCCTTCGAATTTTGAGGCACTGCAAGGAAGTTAATTTGGTTTCACTGAATTTTTATATATATATATATATTAATGTTCACCCAATACAAGGCCCAAGAGCCACTCAAGGTAGAGGGTTGCTATGCGGTGTTTTATGAGTGCATGAAAGCCAAAGAAGTGAAATTCATGGGATTGTACAGGAAAGATATTGGTTAACCCTAGACTTGAAGAGGTCAAGATTGTAGTCAGTACGATGTAGCAATTGGGAAAATATCCTGCCGGGAGTCTGTTCCACAAAGCAGCAGTTTTGGGGAAGAAGCTGTCTGAATGGAACTTACTTCTTACTAATTTATTCATATAAAACGGCCATGTTGTATTGTTATATTGCTGAAAGTAGGCGTTTTAAAATCTTATACTTAATAACTTGAAATATTTGTATAATCTTTATGCATTATATTCAACTGGTAATATTTTCTTACTGAGTGTATCTTCAACCGTATTTGTGTATTTACATTATTATCTTTATCATTTGGTAACTTGCAGAAAAAACTAGCGTAGATATCAAATCTTCATCATCTTCTTCTTCTTCTTCTATGTGCCATGGCCCGTCAGGTCTTGGGTGATCATAGCTCACCTCAACTTCCTATCCTTTGTAGTTCTTTGTCTTTTTACTATCTCTCCCAGTCCCCGTTCCATTTACATAAGCTCGTTATAAACTAGTTATTCACTGTTTCCCTCTGTCTTTGATTGATTTGTTTTCTATGGTTTATCAACCCTTTTCGGGTTATTTAAAGACAGGAAATATTTTTAGATTGATTTTAGATAATAATGATTTAGTGATACCAGACCTAGTAATTAACCCATAGCTGAGTGGAAAAGAGGTGGATTCATGCGTTTCCAAAGGCTACTTACGCGTAAGTGAATATAACGAACCCAACTGGAATTGGAACTCGGCTCTCCGATTAACAATTTCAAGCCATTGCACCACCCGTACATCCAAGTTTACAGTACCTAGTATTCTCAAGTAGTCACCCATCGAGATACTGAGCAGGTTCGATGTTGCTTAACTTCGGTGATCTAATGAGAACCGCTGTTTCAACGTGATATGGCTATAAGTCCCTCTGTCTAGCTCGCTGTCAGTATGTCCTGTGAGTGTCAAATTTTCCTAGCTGGCTTTCCTCCTTATGTGTCTTTCTGGTACTACGTTTAAGCGCCCCCACTTTTTTTTTGTTTCCATTTCCCTTAAAAATTGCTCGTTGCTTATATGCATGTTGCGTTTTAAAAATCTTCCCAAAAGTGAATCAAATTCTTACTTGTGGTAAAGTTTGTTTTTAAAGTATTTATTTCACGTAGAACCGAGATATTTAAACGAGCTTTCTTGGTTTACTTATGCCAACATAAATTTAAAATGAAGAATGTGATTGTTTCTTCACGACTTTTACTTGGTTTTTGCCCGGAAAGTTGAAATTAATATTAAGCCCCGGGAAGTGGGGGGGGATTCCCTCCAAGACAGTACCTCTACTTCGGGATGGGACTGGATTGTCAGCTCCCTAAAGTGTCCACAAAAGAGAAAGTGCCGAAGTGGCTTTGGGCAATTTTTCAACGATATTGCCGTCAAAGCCACTTTAGACTTCGACCTTGTATCACACCCGGTAGCAAGGTGAGCGCTCTTGTAAATACCTACTTATACCTTTACCGAACTTTTGCCGGGAAAATTGAGTTCAAGTCCCGGGTGGAGGGAGGCATCCCCCAGGCAATACCTTTCCTTGTGAGTGAGTGTACTGAGGTCATTACCCGGCGATTGAGGCGTCTAAGTGACGAGGAAAATTGAGCAATTTTTACACGGTATTGCCGATAAACCCACTTTAGACCTCGACCTTGAGTAACATTCGGTAGCGAGGTAGGGGCACTGAAAAATACCGTCATACAAGCGGAGACCAGTGCGGCCGGGCGGCAGGAGAGATCATTTCTCTGTCAATAGTATTATCTCAAGCTCTAGTGGCTATCCCCAACCGCATGCAGTAATTCTCCTCCGGGATGTGACTAGGATCATTACCTGAAACGTCCCCAAAAGTGGAATTGCCGACAGGACTTGAGAATTTTTCTACAGTATTGCCGTCAAATCTATTTTAAACCTCGACTTTCTGTCACACCCGGTAGCAAGGTGAGCGCTCTGGTAAATACCTATTTATACTTTTACCTGACTTTTGTCGAAAAAGTTTAGCTCAAGTCCCCGGGCTTGTGAAGGTCATCCCCCGGGCAGTACCTCATTACCCGACCGACGATTGAGACGTCTCTAAAATGGACAAGTGTCGAGGAGGTTTGAGCAATTTTTACACGTTATTGCCGGTAAACCCACTTTAAACCTCGGTAACGACGTGAGCGTAATGAAAAATACCGTCATACAAGCAAAGTCTAATATGGCCGGACGGCAGGAGAGTGTCTAGGCCCTCACCATGCAGTACCTTTCCTCTGGGATGGGTCTTGGGTCATTACTCGACGCCTGAGGCATCTCCAAAAGAGCGAAGTGGTGAGTAGGCTTGAGCAATTTTACCACTTAAACCTCGACCATGTGTCCCATTTGGTAGTTAACCTGGGCGCACTGAAAAATCCCTTAATAATTACACTATTCTACTCTCGATCCTGAATTCGTAGAATCTGGTTTGAACTGAAAATTAAATCGCCTCCTGAGTGCCGTTTCTCTTCAGGGCGTGGACGTTCATGGCTCTCCACAACTTCCTGCCCTTCGTAGCTCTTAGTACATAGCTCTTAGTAAAGCTTGTCTTTTTATTTTCTCTCCTAATCCCTGTTCTACCAACCATTTAGGCAAACTTGATAGGTAAGATTCAGTGCTTTCACCAGTACCCTTTGCCTTCAATATATCCTGTGAGTGTCAAATTCTCCAAGCTTTCTTTCTTCATTATGTGCCCTAGGTATTTCAACAGTCTCTTTCTGGTTCTATGTATGTTTCCCTTTTGTGTCCATTTTCTCTAAAGCTTCATCGTTGCTCATGTGTTCACTTCATGGTATTTTCGACATCCTTCTGTAGAACCACATTTCTGCTATTAAGTACACGGGAAACCCATAACGTGTCGAGATTTTGATGACTGCTTCAATTGCCAGGAAAGGGAAGAATGACTTTTTGTGTGTTGATTTAAAATCAATGTTTTTCTTTTTACGAGATAAACGTGGGGCAAGTGTTACCGATTCATTAAACAGAACCTCAGTTCGCTTTACGAATAGTGATATACACTCACCATACAGCTAACTCTAGAAATGTATTGATTACAAGTGTATTGATTACAAATGTATTATAAAAAATAAGTACATTTCTGCTTTAAAAATGTTAAAGGTCTATTATTATAATATGTTATTTTCTTGTTTCTTCTGGTCTTATAGCATAAATTTTTTGTATAATAAACATATCTTGTTCATTCACCTGTGGATAGTGATTTTCCAAGCGTAGCTTAGATGTGCACAAGGCCGAAAACAGAGGACACCCAGTGAGGATCGAACTCACTATTCAGTCGTAATTCTTTTAGCGATACAAGCTTGCTAACCATTACACGGCCCCGAGGTGTCCTTCATGCACCTGTAAATATGATATACTCTATTCGAAATCTTTAAAAATACCTTCCTAACTTCATTTACTTTTTAAATAACATTCAGTATGTAAGCAGTCATTTCTCTCCACAGCTTTCTTTTCTTTAAGATCTGTGAATTACTATGATCTCTTGGGAAATATAGTGAATTGATACCCCACTGCATTTTCTTCTCGTTTAAATTCGGGGTTGTTGTTGTTCTAGGCTGGCTAACAGCCAAGGATATCGCGCTCAGTAGAAGATTGCTATTTTACTTATAGCTAGGAAGTAAAGATATGTGTTTTCATTAATGTGAAGTGAAAGCAAGAGATGCGACTGGAATTTGAACTCGGCCTGCCGATTCCATTTTAAGCACTAATGCATACACATATCATTTAAGATATGGTTTTCGTTTTTTCATACTAGAATTATTTTCTAATAATAAATAAATAAATAAGCGGACTTACTCTGTAAGTAGATGTTTCATTTTATTTATGTTACCATTATTTTTATTATATATATTCGGATTAATGTCTGCATTTTTGTTGCCGTTATCACAACGTTTCGACAGGCATTCTTCAGTTGCCTATCGGTCTGGGTAACTTTCAGGGAATTTCTTTAATCTACCCCGTAGCAAAAACTGAACCTGTTAGTACAGATACAAACACAGTGGGAAAAGGACAAGCAATAACTAAACAACAGTTAAAAAAAAATTGATAACTTTAGTCCGAATGTAAATAAATTTTATTTCAAGACAATATCAATATATATTCGACTGTCCCGTCGTATTCGGCGTATGAGGGTCAAGCAGCTCAGTTCCTAGGAACCGACAGCCCAGACACCAGCACATGTGATTTGATTATAGGGGTGAAGGCTTTGTGCAGAACCATCCTCATTTTTTGAAGGGCCGAATACAGAGATCTGGTGCACTACGTGCCAAGAGGTCCCCAAATGACTCTCCACAGGTTTTGAATTTAGAGTTGTTGTCCTTCTAGACCAGTTGCCATCCAAGGTTATAGAACCCATTCTCTTCACTACCCTGCTATTTACCCATAGCTGGAGAGAGAAGAAGAGGATTAATATATTTCCCAAGGGTATTAGCACGTAAGTGAATGTAATGGATTCGACTGGAATTCGAACTCGGCTCTCCGATTCCTCAATCCAAGTGTGTGTATATATATATATATATATATATATATATATATATATATATATATATATATATATATATATATGCAAGTTTCATTAAAAACGCTTGACAAGGTATTGTGGTTAAGTTTTTTCTAGAATTTTTCATTTGTTCTTATAATTTTTTTCTTTTCTGGACCTAAATTATATAAAAATTGTCCAAATGTTTTATATGTCGAGCGATTTCGGCTATACTTTTATCCATTATCAAGGATGAATTTTATTCTTACTTTTAACTGAATGAATGGATTGTTTTATGTATGTATCTAGGGTCATAGGAATGTTTTATTTTCCAAATATGGTCAGTACAATGTGGCTGTGTTCATAGTTGATATTATTGAGTATTAGCTTTTTCTTTTTTTTATTAATAATACTTCTATTATTTTTAGAAAAACTTAACCACAGTACCATGTCAGTCGTTTTTAATGAAACTTGCATAACAAGAGTTTGCTGCCCAAATAGAAAATCCTATATATATATAAAGGATGTTCCAATAACCTGGCCCGATTTTAAATGTGAATTAAGTTTAAGCGTCAAATGATTTTTTTCTTTTTCTTTCAGATTTGTCGTTATTATTTTTCATACACAATTGTTATGACTTAAATTACATGATCCAATGGAGAAATAAATAAATTTTCACCAATAACACTGATTTATTTACTGCTGACTTTGATCCGTCTTAATGAAACACCCTTATATATAATCCGTCTTAATGAAACACCCTTCATATATATATATATATATATATATATATATATATATATATATATAGTTAGTATTATTTTATGCAGCTATTAGTAATCTTTTCTTTTTGTCTTCTTTTTCAATGTTTATGTGTTTTGAGAGGAATTTGGGAGATGTTTTGATTATTTTTTAAGCTTTTTGTAATATAAACATAACTAAACAGAAATATCGGACCATTATCACTGGGATGAGGGCGAATGCGGACCCTTCACCATTATAATTAACTTTCAAAACAAACTGGAAATTGTTTTAGTCTACAAATTAAAGCAGAGGGCAGATTGAGGACAAGAGGGACAGAAGAAAACAACGCATAACTTAGTGAGCTTGAGTAAATGGATGGCAGAACACGATTTAGGAGAAATAACAGAAAGACAAGATTTATTAAGAGCTACAGGGGACAGGAGGATGTGGAGAGCCATGGTCGTCTATGTCCTAAGGGTACACGGCAAATAAAGAATTATGGTATTGTACTATTAAAAATCTCGATACGCTGTGCTGTTTTTGTTGTTTTGGTGGGTAACGCTCCATCAATGACACCCACATACAGAAATCGGATAATTGTAATATAAAGATCGTTCTTGAGTGCCTCTCGGTGCTTAATAGCGAATTAGTTATACAAGTCATTACTATTTTGTAGCAGGAGAGTGTTTCACTTAGTCTCATTGTACCAGACTTAGTAAGTACCTGTAAAGAATATTCCTGTGTTACTACAATAATTATTTTCGTTAATTCGTAACGCGGTTAAGAAAAACATTTTACGGAGATAAGTAACAAAAAAAAAAAAAAAAAGAATGGCGAAAATGAAATGTTAGGATATATTTTGTGTTTTACTTACCACACGTCAGATTAGTTGATGGTTCCTTCTGACCTGTTGTTGTCCTTTGTGAGATTTAAGGTGGAGTTTAGAGTTCATGCACGGACAGTTCATTAAGAAAAAAATCGTATAATCTTCAGACTGTTTTAAAAGTGTTGTCTCAAAGAAAATCTCATCTCGAAAAGTAATTTCATAAAATATAATCAAATAATAAATGAAAGAATAATGTTAGTGCCGAAAGAATTTCTACTGGTTGCTTCAGCCTGTGCACCGGAAATTAAATCAGAAAGTCCTTCATATTTCTGGTTTAATAAGTTGTCGTCTGGTTTTCTTTGCGTTTTTTGTGTGCCTCTTTATTTTGTCTTTCTCTTTTCCCTTTTTTTTTTTTTAATGTTCTCTTTTCTTTTCTTTCTTTTCTTTTCGCTTTTTTTTTTTACTTTTCTTTATTTCCCCAAATAGTTCTATAAAAACAATTCACTCGATCGATGTTTCTTTCTTTTTTTTCCTTTCTTTTTCAACTATTTTTTCCTCTTCTGTATTCCCTGTGTCCTCTTTTTCATTTGTTTTTAACATAAATATATACTGAAAAATAGTTTATTTGTAAATCTATATATATATATGTATATATATTTATATTTATATCTATCAAGTCCGTTTATCATGTAAACTGTTTCCAGCTCTTCCACTGTAATAAAATTTAATAAATAAACGCCCTTTTATGTTTATTCACGTTTTGTTGCAATAAGAGTGTGTATGTGTTTACTTTAATATATATTGACTAAATATGTCAATATCGTTCCTAATCAGTTGAATATTATCTTTATATCCTCATGTCCTCAGTATTGTTTTGTTGTTTTGTTTTGTTATTCGCTTTTTTAAATATGCGTTTCAATCTTCAAATCCTCACCAGCTGTTCCGATCAATCTGTTCTACCTGTAAAATTAAGACACCTGTTCACCTCCTTTCTCGTCTGCTTCAGTCATTTATCGACCCTCTCAGAGGCGACAAGTTCCAGGATTTCTTCTTCTTCTTCTTCTTCTTCTTCTTCTTCTTCTTCTTCTTCTTCTTCTTCTCTCACTCTCTCTTTCTTTCTTTCTCTCCCTCTTAAGGGACCACCTTTTAAAGCCTGACTTTCCCAAAACCAAAGGACACAATAAAACAGTTATTTTATCTTTGCGTTCGTGACTCTGCTTTGTTTACAAAACAATTCTTTCTCTGTAGGTTACAAAATATAAATTATATAATTACTATGAAAACACTGTTAAGACCACTTGTTTGTTGCTTTTCTTGTTTTAAAAGTTGGCTATGAATGTTATCCGTTTTTATATTCATAAATTAATTATTTTTTGATTAGGTCAGAGCTAATGCATTATCAACCATCTGTTGTTATTGTTACGGTCAAATGCTTTCTGCAACATTAAAATGAGCATTTTTTTTTCTATTTCTCGTTTCAATCTCTCCCCTTTCTCTCTATTTTTTTATTTAATGTTATATATGACAGCAATAGCCAATATAACATATTTTGACGTCAATAATCAAATTAATAATTATAGCAAAAAGATGGAGAATGAATAACGAGAGATGTCAATCGAACTTATATATCGATGGGCTGTTATTGTTTTTTTTCGTTTTGTTTTTGTTTTTTGTTTTTTTTTGGCGGGGCTTTTAAAGAGGATTTTGATGTTCCGTTATTTCGAAGACCAGATGGAGACAAAAAAAGAAAATAAAGCCTTTCATCTGTTTCTTGTAGCCCTTTCTTCTTCTTCTACTTCTTCTACTTCTTCTTTTTTAAAATCCTCTGCTTGATAGGTCGTTGGCGATAGTAGTTGGTAGATTCGCCCTGAAGAGCCTGGCACACCACACGACGCAGACTCGCGCGCAAAAGTGCGTTCGGCGGGCGAAATCCAAGAAATAGGAAGAGAAATCGCGGGACTCCAATTCCGTCCGCCTCTCTCTCTCTCTCTCTCTCTCTCTCTCTCTCTCTCTCTCTCTCTCTCTCTTTATCTCCTTCTCTCTCTCTCCTTCTCTCTCTCTCCTCTCTCTCTCTCTCTCTCTCTCTCTCTCTCTCTCTCTCTTTCGCTCGCTCGCTCAAATGAAACAATTCTTCCTCTTCCTCTTCCTCTCCCTGTGCCTCCGCCTCTCTCGTTATATCGTATCGAAATCAGAGAAAAAATACGGTTGCTAAGCGACAGACGTTTGGATTCGCGGGGAGAGACCCGATCGTGTCTGTCCTCATCGCTGTAACTACTGCGGCTATTCACACTGCTCCTACTACTTTTTGCTACAAATTCAGACGCGGAGAAAACAAGAGCGGAGGTGGAATGGAAAGTGCAAGTAGTTGATGAAGAGATGAACAGATAGAATGGAGAGTAAGGACAGAGAGAGAGAGAGAGAGTTGGGAAGAGATCAACGTTGAGGTGACAGAAAAAATAATATTGACGTAAAAAAAAGCTCTGAAATAGGAGAGTAAGGTGAATCGAAAACGGAGACTTATGAAAGGAAATAGCCGTAGAAGAGGACGGTAAGAGTAAGACGGAAAGAAGGAGCGAGAAAACAGGACAAAGAAATAGAGAGAGAAGGAAAGAGACGTAAACTTAATGGAAAAAGAAGAGAAGGAAAAATGGAAGAGAGAGAACTAAAAGAAAGAAAGAAAGAAAGAAAAGAAAGAAAGAAAGAAAAAGAAAAAAGAAAGAAAAAGAAAGATAAAGGCAAGATTAAAGATAATATTAGAGTAGAAGATATATTTTTTTTAAAAATCATAGGAATGAAAGATAAGGAAGGGGAGTAAATGGGAGATGAGGGAGAAAAGAGAGAGAGAGAAAAAAATAGTGGTAGGAAGAGTGACGAAAGAGTGAGAAAAGAAAACAAGAATTAACAGGAGAGAGTAAAATATCCATAAAGAAAACGAAAAAAAGATAACGATAAAGAAAAATAAGACTAAGATAGCGAGAAAGGCTCAAGGGGAGAAAACTCAGCAAAAACCAAAGCAACAGATTAAAAGAAATCAAAAGAGCGAACGACTGTTGGGTGGAGAAATATGGCTAAAGTCAGAGGATAGAAATTATAGAAAAAAATAAAAATAAAAAGGAATTAAAATGAAAGACCGAGGATCGAGATAGCAAAGATAAATTATGAGAACGAAAGAAAGAAAAGAAAATAGAGAAAAAAGCATTTTAATGAGGGGAAAAAAGGCAATGGCGTATAATATAAAATGGATGAATGGATGGCTATCCCGTCTACTAGGGCAGCTAACCAATCCCTGTTGCAGACTCCTACTCAGACGCATTTGATTTTGTGGTGTATACTGCAATTATTCTGAGCGGACTTTAATTACAGTTTCTGGGATAGAACGCGTTATGTAGCGTGTTCAACAGTCTGAACAAGGCCAGCACGCTCATACCCTCGGTCACAATGACTTGTGACTTCGTGCTAGCACAACCATCGACGCCTCCCCAATGGTTCTGTCTACTCAATTTCATTCACAGGTTTGGGTCTATCCAACTTTCCAAAGAGATGAGATCGCCTCCTTCAGACCAATAACATCAAGAAATCACTTTGCTGACAAATCCACAAATTCCAACTTGGGTGTCATGGTCAGAAAACGAACGTCCTAAACACAGTAATGAGATATTAAAACAAAGGGTGTCTCTATAATTAACATTTCAAAGATTGGATACCGAAGGTGGTTACTCTTTTGTATCAAATACAAGTATCGTCTGAAATAGTCAATCCGGTGGGAATTTTTCAGCTTATAAAATAAGCGTGCCCATTCAAAGATATGTGTGACTTTGAATAATCGTGCAATGGGGAAAATTACCGTATATACTTGTGTAACGCGCGATGTTTTTTACTAAATACAGCTCTATTTTTTACTACAGTAAATGGATATTTATTGAGTCAATTGCTTCGTCCACCGCAAGGAAAGTTGGCTCCCTGTGCCGTGCCAGGAAATTTTTCTCGCCGGTGTCGATCCTTCAAATCTACAAATCAACCATTCGCCCTTGCATGGAGTATTGCTGCCATATATGGTCTGGAGCTCCTTCTGTTTGTCTCAAGGTCTTTGATAAAATCCAGAGACGGATATGCAATGTAATTGGCCCTAATCTGGCATCTCGTCTGCACTCACTCTCTCACAGATGTGCGTCGCCTCCCTCTGTCTTTTTTACAAATACTTTCACGGTAACTGCTCCGATGAGCTGCTTTCGCTGGTTCCCAGACTTCATGAATTTAAGTGTTCAACTAGGCTGGCATCTCACTCTCACCCTTTCACTGTCGAAACTGTTAAATGTAGCCGTTACTTCTACTCCAATAGCTTCATGTCTCGCACCTCTCGCTTGTGGAACTCCCCCTTTTTCCTGTTTCCCTGATAGCTATAATCTCCAACTATTCAAATGTAATGTCAATCGACGTCTCCAGATGCCTTGATCTATCCCCTATCCTTCTCTTCATCCTTTCCTCTTTTACTCCTATTTGCTCTCACTACAACTCTCTGTAACCCCTTGCGTGCTAGTGGCTTCCCGCCTTTCTTGGGTGAAATATTAATATATATATATATATATATATATATATATATATATATATATATATCCGATATCCGATGAAAACGAAAGTAATATATAAATTCCAACATTCACAGCATTAATTCAAAAGAGGACTCGATAGCGATAGTAGTGCGATAATTATTTATTTATTATAATTTTATCATATAGACAAACCCATTTTACTCACTACAAAGATGTAACTTGGTTTCAGTGCATTTCAACTGCACTTCAACGGATGAGAATCGAAAATGGTTATGAACAATCCTTCCTTTTTTTCTATTTGTTTGAGAAGAAAAAATATATATAGGTGACGGAGTGAAACCATAATGCTTGTTTCACACACGGCTTGCCTACAAGCAAGATTGTTCATAACCATTTTCGATTCTCACCCGTCAAAGTGCAGTTAAAATGCACAGAAACCAAGTTACGATAAAATTATAATAAAGGAATATATATGCAGTGCGTTCTGCTTGATTATGCAAATTTATTTTTTACCTAAAAATATCCAAGTTAAGCAATATATTCTGAAGAATAAAAGCTAAAGTGTTGTTGATACTATTTTATTATTTTGTCAATCATTTAAGTTGTCGTGCTTCTTTTTAATGATTTATGAACTTAAGCCCTAATTTAGTGTTCACTTTCATTATGCAAAAGGAAATTAAAACAAGAAAAACACATTTTATACTAAATTTTATTAATTGAATTGTGGCGCATATGACAATACATCGTGTGTTTTAAGTCCTACATTACATAATACATATGTATAGCATGTTAAACAAAACAAAACAAGTCTGTTAATGCGGCTACGAACAAAATCTTCCATTCTTCAAAACCGTTATGTGTCTGTCCACTGCTGACGTCAATGTTTAAATTTCAGAAGATTTGATTGATCGGCAAGCACTTACAATTGCTTTCCACAGGTCTTCTAAGCTGGTGAATTGCTTGTTTTCAGCATTGATCCGCCTCTTGACTATAGACCACAAATTTTCTATTGGATTTAAATCAGGGCTGTTTGGAGGCCATGCCATTAAATTTTGCCCTTTGAACCCATAGTCTGATAGCCAATTGGTGGTGCTTCTTGATCTATGCGCTGGAGCATTATCCTGCTGAAATATCAACGATCTTCTTTTCTGAATTGGTTGTTCATCAATCCAGGACAGGAAGGCATCTTCCAAACGCCTACAATATGCATTTGAATTTTGCTTAAGCCCTTTTGTGTACTTTGTGTGGGCCTATTAGTTCATTTCCGCGGATCCCAGCCCAAAACATCACTCCTCCGCCACCCTGTTGTCGACGAATGCGTACTCCTGCTGGTCGACCATTTAACACCCATCCATTTTAAGTCTGATGAATTGGATCTTGATTGCGATTCCACTGTAATAAATTATAACCAAGGAATATTAGTGTTTCAGCCTTTTATATTATGTTCTTGCTCTGTCTTGTACCTGGATTTTATCCTCTTTGAAATATATATATATACTGACATATAATATCATCTATCAGTCTTTCTCTCTCTCTCCCTTTCTCTCTCTCTCTCTTTCTATATATATATATATATATATATATATATATATATATATATATATATATATATATATATATATAACTAATAACTGATACAACAAAATTTAATTAAAATGAAGACGCTACCACCCCTTGTCTGAATGATTGAATTTCTCAGTTTCCTTGGAAACAGCGAATTATGTATTTTTGTGTGCGTTTAAAATTCAGTAAATTTAGAAAATAAGTTACTTCAATATTCGCTTGAAGATGAAATGGAACTAATGTTTTTAATTTAATTACAAAATTAAATTTGAAGTTTTTTAGCTTCCATTTTTGGATCATGTTTATTACTGTGTAGCGAAAAAAAAACATATTTTAAACCAGTTAATTTATAATATTTATGCTCTGTAAATTTACATTGAGCACTGTTTTGTAAAAATAAAAATATCAATAAGAACACCGGATTATATATCTTACTGTTCTTTATTTTTATTTATATATAGATAGTTAGATAGATAAGATTATTAATACAAATATAAAAGATGTCACTAAGCTGATTGATGTTATTATATTCAGCACCTCTTCTCCAGTGTTACGTAGATGAATCTTTTTTTTTGTAATTGTTCAGTCCATTCATCAGGAGGTTTCAGTAATTGAATGCCGTTTTTTCTGATTTTTCGTTATTTTTATACTAAGATTGATGTAATTCATTAATGCGCTAGTTGGGAGCTCGAATTTTATGCAAATCCATGACAACGTCATCTTTTAGGGCATCATCTGACTAAAGTGATGTTTACGTTAATGTGACTACACATGCGAACGAAGGAGAAGCGACGCTGA
Organism: Acanthosepion pharaonis; assembly: GCA_903632075.3. Taxonomy (NCBI): domain Eukaryota; kingdom Metazoa; phylum Mollusca; class Cephalopoda; order Sepiida; family Sepiidae; genus Acanthosepion; species Acanthosepion pharaonis. The sequence continues at coordinate 1,809,079 of CAHIKZ030003431.1, forward strand.
AATTTTAAATTTTTAAATATTTTTTGATATGTGTTTGCGTATAGAGTTTAGCCACACGCGGAAAATGTTTTCGACTTTTCAAACATTTTCCTAAAATTGTTCTAATATATATATTTTTTACAGATATATATAAAGACATTTTTTATGCCTATACGTTCCTTTTTGTAGATACAAATATTTAAGTAAATGCTCTGTCTATAATAAACAGTATTAACGACAATTAATGGCATGTTCGAGAAATTTTCATAGAAAATATGCGTCCTCCTGACGTGCTTTTACCGATTTCGCCACAGAGGAGCGGTCCGGTTAGCAAAGTCGATTTTACAGTTTTTAAACTACAATTCTCCTTGCTAACCAAAACGCTCCTCTGTGGCCCAATAGGTAAAAGCACGTCAGGCTATATGACGGTTCCGTATAGGATACAGGTTCGATTCCTGTCGGAGGACGCATATTTTCTATGAAAATTTCTCGAACATTCAAGCCGGTAAATGTTGTTCTTAAAATAATTGTCGGTCCATTATATATATATATATATATATATATAGCCTGAGATTGCGTTCGAGCATAAAACAGACTGTCGCCTCTTAATGTCCAGATTTATATATATATATATATATATATATATAGTATTAATAGAAATAAAATTTTTCACTTAGTTGATTGATGCTATATTCATCACACCAACCGGAGTTTCGTAGAAGAACTTTTTTGTCATCTTTCGGTCTACTAGTCAGAAGTTATAATCATTTAACTGCCGATTTTCTTATTTTAGTAATTTTTAAGTTAAAAAATAATTTATACTCCTTTTATTGGTGTTAGGTCGATTTCTTTTTCTTCTTTGTGTTTGTGTCTTCCAGTGTATGCGTGTGTGGGTGTGTACGCGTTTGTATGTGAGTATGACTATACGTGTCTATGTACATATGTGTAGAATATATATATACATATATATAAAACATATATATATATATATATATATATAATATATACGCTAATATATATATATATATATATATATATATATAATGGACTCGCCCGTCGGTTTTCACACCCACATATATACGTACACACACACACACACACACACACACATATATATATATATATATATATATATATATAGAGAGAGAGAGAGAGAGAGAAAGTGCATGTAAGGCATGAACGAAGATTTTCCTGAACCTTGTCCTCTTTTTTTTTTCTTTTTTTTTTAAGCATTCAACCCCAAGAAAGGCGGAAATCCACTAGCACGCAGGGGGTTACAGAGTTAGAGCGAGAACAAATAGAAGTGATAGAGGAAAAGATGAAGAGACGGTTAGGGGATAGATCCGGGCATCTGGAGACGTCGATTGGCGTTACATTTGAATAGTTGGAGACTATAGCTATCAGGGAAACAAGAACCGGGGAGGTAGTTCCACAGTCGAGAAATGCGAGACATGAAGCTATTGTAGTAAAAAGACGGCTACATTTAACAGTTTCAACAATGAAAGGGTGAGAGCGAGATGCCAGCCTAGTTGAACGTTTAAATTTATGAAGTCTGGGGACCAGCGAAAGCAGCTCATCAGAGCAGTTACTGTGAAAGCATTTGTAAAAAAGACAGAGGGAGGCAACAGCACGTCTGTGAGAGAGCGGCTGCAGACGAGATGCCAGATTAGGGCCAATTACATTGCATATCCGTCTTTGGATTTTATCAAGGACCTTGAGGCAATGAAAAGGGGCTCCAGACCATATATGGCAGCAATACTCCATGCAAGGGCGTATGATTGATTTGTAGATTTGATGGATCGACTCCGGGGGAGAAAAATTTCCTGGTGCGGCATAGGGAGTCAGCTTTCCTAGCAGTGGACGAAGCTATTGACTCAATGTATTTGTTCCATCTTAAGACTGTTTTTCTTCAGGATATAATAAAGGGCGAGAAAGTCAAAGCAGAAACAAAAGATATATAATTTTCATTGTATCACCATTCAAACCAATCTGAATTTCGAATCTAGATATGCCTTATTTGGCGACAATATTACTCGTCATCCTAAGGGGATCCAATATAGTAGACTAGAGCCACTTATACCAACCATGTTTACACATTACTTTTAAAAGAAGAAGCGACCCATGTTATTAGCACTAGTTTCAGAAGTAAATGTATTTTTAAAAATCTGATCATGGACGTTGTTATGTTAGCTATTTTGGTTTTCTTGTTCATGACTACAATTAGTATCAGATGTTGCCTTGATGGCGTGTTGGTACGAACTGGTGTAACTAATACCGACGCGGAAGCCAGACCTGTCGTGCCGAGTTTGAACCCTGAAATTGTTTATGTCTACTTTGCGTTAGTGTCCATTGGGAATGGTATGAATCCAATTCTCTAAGTGTTCTGTCCCACTGTTATGTCAATGTAGTAATAACATTTATATAATGTCTTGTCTTTGGTATGCCAAGACAGTAGGCGGTAGATAATATTGCTTTTTATTCTGTTCTATATATATCTCGAAAATCCAAAGAAGTATATAAAATGTAATCGATCCTAATCAGACATCTCGACTTCAGTCACATTCTCAGCGACGTTACATAGGTTATCTTTGCCTTTTCTACAAATAATTTCATGGCAAATGTTCTGACGAGCTTTTTTCCTCGATGCCTCGACTATATGAATTTAAACGTGCTACTAGATTGGCATCTAGGTCCCAACCTTTTACTGTTAAAATAGCTAAATGCAAACACTGCTTCTACTCCTACTTCCCACCCGTGTAACTGCTTTCTATTTACTTGCTTCCCTGATAACTACAATCTTCAAAAAATTAAGTACAACGTAAATAGCCATCTCCTGTCCTCTTGAATATCGTTCATCTTTTGTCCTTTTCTCAATCCTCCCTATTCTCAGTCTCCACTTTCAACGGCGGAGGAATGGATAGCGGCTTGGATTGAGGAATCAGAGAGCCGAGTTCGAATTCCAGTCGAATCCATTACATTCACTTACGGGCTAATACCATTTGGAAAAGTATGAATCCTCTTCTCCCTCCAGCTATGGGTAAATAGCAGGGCAGACTGGGTTCTATAGCTTTGGATGGCAACTGGTCTAGGAGAAGGAAAACTCTGAATTCAAAACCTGCGGAGGGTCGTTTGGGAACCTTGTGGCACGTAGTGCACCAGGTCTCTCTAATCGGCCCTTCAAAAAGTGTGGATGGCCCTGCACGAAACCTTCACTACTATAATCAAATCTCATGTGCTATACATGCAGGTTGGGGACCGCTTGTGAATTCCAAATTCCCATGAAACTCCAATATAGAAGCCGGCTCAACCCACCTCGGGTGAATGCCGTTACAGGTAGGTAGAAGGTTCACTTTCAATTACATTCCCTGTAACCCATGCGTACAAGTGGCATTCCCGCCTTGCTTGGGATTAAAAAATAAAACAATAAAATAAATTCTATGCACATCTAATTACATGTATATTAAGCACGAGTGGATATCAGGTTGCTCTACGAGTGATTTTTGTCCCATGTACCTGCCGCATGGTCGTATCATCAGCGACTAAACCGATTCTCCCATCATGCTTTTCTGGCGAGGAGTGTAGCCGCAGGATTATAAACAAAGCCTGTGGAAGTGTTGATGAACCTTCTTTTAGGGTCAAAAGATATATAACAGAAACGGTGTAAACTGATCATAGTCCTGTATGCAGACAGTGCGGTGATGAGACGCCATTTCCGGGCGGATGATTTCCTAGGCTGAAATCAATGGCTAAGGCGGAGGGTTCCGCAGATTTAAACAGCGACCACTTGACCGTGACCAAGTCGAGTCCTCTTGAAGTATATAAACTGTGATTTGACATGGAGAGGGATGGCTTCCTCCAGGTCTATTTGCTCAAGATGTGCTATACACGAATGAATACCTCTGGTTTTCAACCCAAATACACTCCTCACCAGAAAAGCCCGATGGGAGAACCGGTTTAGACGCTGATGACACTACTATGCGACGGGTACAGGATCACCAGAAACACTCGTACAGTAACCTGAAAAAGAAAGCCATCACCATGGAAGAGAAATAAGACACCGTTAAAGGCTTTGAAAATGGAGAAATAGCAACGAATATTGTCCGGTTGCTTGGCTTAAGTCATTCGAGTGTCGCTTAAAATATATACATATGTATATACATTATAATTACATGAATCATTCATACAAAAAACAAATATAGAGGTTAATGATTAAATGGCGAGAATACATCTTCGCAAACAATTTCAATAAGATACACTAACCCCGAATCTGTATATGAATGATATGATCCCTGTATATAAATTCCAGTTTCATAGTTTTTACAAGCTTTTTTCTGTTCCTACAGACATCCTCAAGTATGGAAATAGATTTGTTCTTGTTTTTTACTTCTCGGTAATAAGAGGACAACGAAAATAGAGATGTAATCCGAAAAAATGCTATGAGAAATGTGTTATTGTTTTGGAACGTGCGGTCGCAACGCTGAGTTTGAATTTAAAATTTTAAGGTTGTGCGTTTTTGTACAAATATAGTAATAAGAGAATTCTTTTGTACTGGTAGGTTTTCCGTCAATGTGGCATGAACTATATTGTTCAATAATTACAGTAATGTCACACTTATTATCCGAGAGTTGCACGTTGGATCAGTTATTTTAATTTCGATTATAGGTGCAGTTTAATTTATAATTAGATGAATCATTCATACAAAAAACAAATATAGAGGTTAATGATTTAAATAGCGAGAACGCAAACAATTTCAATAAAATACACTAACCCCGAATCTATATACATATTGAGTTTCCATTTAAGAGATAAGGGCAGTTTCTTGTTAAATTATGTTAGTAAATTCCTGATAAAAAATAAAAACAAACGTTTCTTTTGCTTTCTTCCCCAGATTTGCTGCTGTTTCCGAGTACTGCAAGAGAAACAAGATCTTACTCTTTGTTATCTCATCTACCGAGAGCCAATGACATCACTGGTAATAAATATACAAGCAGCTTAAAACAATTTCATGTCATTATATGTATTATATTTATGTCATCTGTTTCTTTAGTCCTAATTATGTTAAGATATGATTTTTGATCCTTGAAGCAATATTTTGTTACGCATGAATATTGCTTCAAGGATCAAAAACAGACTTCTGATCCTCGAAGCAATGTTCATACAACAAAAACAATCATGTACAAATAAAAACAATTATAACTTAAGAAGCCGCGTCTTCAAATGTATATAAATAAGAAAATAAATAAATAAAAATAAAATATCACACAAACGTCACATCTTGCCACGTCACAACACTCTTTGTCTACGTCACAACACTCTTTGTCTACGTCACAACACTCATTGTTTACGTCACAACACTCAGTATTTGCCTTTATCTGCCCTGGCGATGACGTAAGAAAGTCGAAAAGCAAATTTTCCGACCGAATTTCTTGCTTGTCTGAGAAGGACCATTCGTAATTTTGAAAAGTTTCTCAGGATATATAAAAGTTCTCATCCCTCTATTATAAGAGCCTTATCTACGTTTCTTTTTATATATTTTTAAATATTTTCTTATAAAAATAATAATAAAGCCTTTCTTAACAGTTTATTTTATACCGATTATCTGCCCTTAGTAATACTTCATCGTATGATTCTTATATATATTATGTAAGTGAAAATTACATAAATATACGTCGAACCGGTTCCATTTTATGGAAATAGATTGATTTATATGGACATACTCTGATAGATTGACATTGTTAAGCGATCAGTAAATAATATACAGACAATGGCCGAGAGATACAAACGTATGTTAAGATCTCTACTCACTCGTAGAAATAGGTTACAAGAGATGAGACATTAACGGAACCAATGAAACTAGCCTTGTGTCAGACGACAATATGCACGAGCTTAAAGTCTAAAGAACCAGATAAAAGTGTGACAGAGACGGGGTTTGGGTAAGTTATCGACAGAACAACAATGGTGAAGCCATAGCGGAATCGAATACTTTAATCATTTTCGATTATATCGATCAGTATCGAGTCTTCAGAAGGCAACTTCTTCACGGATGAAGCTGATAAAAATGGCCATAGACGATAATACGAAACGGTACAGAAACTTATTTAGTATCTACTAGCGAATTCCATCACTCCTTATCTGTCTCTATTTCTGAGATGAGGTATCGTAACTATTTATATTGTTCGGACTGTTCCTCTCATCTTCGTTGTCATATTCATGATGTTTCGGCCGTTGTATAGTCCGGCCTTCTTCAGGGTCTGTCTGTATTTCTGAGATGAGGTATCGTAAGTATTTACACTATTTACATTGTCCGAACTGCTGTCCCCATTTTTGTTGTCACGTTCCCGATGTTTCGGTCGTTGTATGCTCCGGTCTTCTTCAGGTGATTGGAATTTCGAACGGAACCCTTTATTATCTGTTTATATTTCTGAGAGGTATTATGTACACTATTTACATTATTCGGACTATTTTCCTCATCTTTGTCGCCATATCCTCAAGGACACATGGCTCAGTAGATAAAGGCGTTGGTTAGATCCAGTGACAGGACCCAAAGAATGTGAGTTCAATACCCGGTTAAGACAGTAGAGAACTTGGAGAGGGGAATTAACAGGAGATAACTGATAACTGACATCCATTAAACATGGCACATGGAACTAGAACATTCTACCCCAGTGACCGAAATAAAGGGTTCAGTTTGACATTCCAACCACCTGAAGAAGGCCGGGGCGTACAACGGCCGAAACGTTGTAATAAATATGGCGACAAAGATGAGGACAATAGTCCGAATAATGTAAATAGTGAACCCTTTATTTTGTTCGCCAGGGTAGATTGTTCTAGTTCCACGTGCCATGCCCCTTCCGGATCTCTCAGTTTCCGTTTCAGTTATTTCCCTTTAGTAACTCAAGTCTCCAAGTTATGTCCACTTTTATTTTTTTTATTGAACTTACAACTCTTTGGGTCAAGTAACTGGATCGCTTCAACCAACGCTTTTATCCACTGATCTATGTGTCCTTGGGGACATAAATCATTCTAGTCATCTAAGAGATCTGATTATTTTTAGCCACCGAGACGAGGTATGTATAAATCACTAACAGAATAAAGATGGTGAAAACATGGAACCAGTCTTCTTCACAAAAGGTTTGAGGACATTTATACAAGTTATTCCATCACTTTCTGCGATTCCCTAGATAAAGGAATAAATATTGTGATTTAGAGAAACAAACTGTGCATGAGAAATACTTCTATGTCGCCTCCTCACAGAAAATCTGATGACACTTGACTGGGTATTTCATCACTTTCTGTGATTCCTTATATAATCGAATATATATTGTGGTTTATGCTGGGTTTTTTTATAGTCAGTTCCGTGTAAAAAGTTACTGTAATGCAATTTAAAACTGCGGAAAAACAAAGCAGTCAAAGAGAATCATTTTCCCCAAGAATATCGTATCTTTTGAATTGTCAAAAATGAAGGATACAAGATTTATTTCATTAACTGTACGGAAATGGATAAACCACAAATTAAAACTATAAATTCTTTTATCTTTTTCTTTTGTTTTCTTTTCTTCTTTCTTTCTTTGTAGCTTTTCGTTATTTGCTGTCTTGTCTTTTTGTGCCATTACAAATTAGACTGTTTATTCTTATTTTTCTTTCTTTCTTTCTTCCTTCTTTTCTTTCTTTTTTCTTTCTTTTTTTCTTTCTTTCTTTCTTTCTTTCTTTCTTTCTTCCTTCCTTTCTTTTCCTTCTTTCTTTAGTTACAGTCCTCGTGGATACGTTTACGAAACCTTTTACATGTTTTCTAGCTTTGCTGGTGATTAGTTGCCCTGAACTCTCATCATCTTGAACCTACACTCGACTGGCCTTGAAACGCTCGTATCACTCAAAAATAGTCTTCATCTTTTATATGCCATTCAGGACGTAGGCGATCATGGCTCTCCACATCTTCCTGTCCCTTGTATCTCTTAATAAGCTGTCTTTTTGTTATTTCTCCCAAACCCTGTTATACCACGCATCTACCCAAGCTCATCAAGTATATTACGCGACGCATTCCTCTGTCCCTCTTGCCCTTTATCTGTCCTGTGAATATGAGATTTTCCAAGCTCTCCTTTCTCATTACAGTATTACACAATGACCTTGCCGATGTGACCTCCATCTTTCCTTGTCCTATATTTTGGGTAGGAGTCATTCCCATGTTCAAATTCAAATTTAATTTAAATCAAAAGGAAAACATATTCTGGCCTTTTATTAAACTTTTTGTTTATTGAAGTACGATTCAGTTTATTTATTTAATAAGTAATGAATTAAAACAAATTACTGTACATGTATCCATCAACATTTTCTACTAAATTTGTAAAACACCTCTATAAAAGTAATTCATGTAAATATATATGTACTTATATTGAAAAGAACAAAGATCTTCAATAATATATGCATATTATTTGGAATGCAGCTTTTGAGTTGGACAATTTTGGAAAGGCGAGGAATGCCATTCTGTCTTACGGTAAAAAGAGTGCATTGAGCAAAAAAGGGTTGAGAACCACAGAAATAAAGAAAATAACATTGTGCCAAGTTTCAATAAGCAGTTTGTACATCGGATTATATTAAATACTAGTCGAATTACCTGCACCTTGCTGTGTGTCACAGATTTTTTTTGTATGAAAAAGATGATTGATCATTGTTATAATTTGTGGAGAAAAATGATTCATTTCAAGATTACTCAATGATCTTGTCAATGTGACCTCTATCTTCTGGCTTTCTCCTCCTATATTTTGGATAGGAGTCATTCCCTTGTTCAAATTTAAATTTAATTTAAATCAAAAGGAAAACATATTCTGACCTTTTATTGAACTTTTTGTTTATTGAAGTACGATTCAGTTTATTTATTTAATAATTAGTTATGAATTAAAACAAATTGCTGGACATTCAATTTTTCAAAATCATATTCAATTTTTAAAAATCCATCAATATTTTCTATTGCTATTAAATTTGAAAAACTCCTCGATAAAAATAATTCATATGTATGTATCTGTACTAATATGGAAAAGAATGAAGGTTTTCAATAATATATGCATATTAGTTGGAATGTACCTTTTTAGTTGGACAATATTTGAAAGGAGGGGAAAGATATTCTAACTTATGGTGAAAAGGGCAAAAAAGGTTGATAACCACAGAAATAAAGAAAATAACATTGTGCCAAGTTTCGATAAGCAATTTGTGCATCTAAACTGTTCTAAAAGACATTGAAGTAGTTTCTTATTACCGTTTCCACAGATTGTAATTCTAAGTATTTCTTCAAGGACACATGACACAGTGGATAAAGGTCTTAGTTAGATCAAGTGACAGGACCCAAAGAGTGTGAGTTCAATACCTGGTTAAGGTCGTGGAGAACTTGGAGAGGGAAATTAACAGGAGATAACTGATAACTGACATCCATTAGACATGGCACGTGGAACTAGAACAGTTTATCTCAGCGAGCGAAATAAAGGGTTCAGTTCGACATTCAACCACCTGAAGAAGGCCGGAGCATACAACAGCTGAAACATTGTGATAAATATGACAGCAAAGATGAGGACAATATTCTGAATAATGTAAATAGTTTACATAATACCTCATCTCAGAAATATAGACAGATACTGAAGTATTTCTTCTCTTCAAATAAAGAGCTTAGGCTAATAACCTGCTGTTTAACTTATTGATATGGAGTAAATTTTTTTTCAATTTTATGTCTCTTTAGGACGTGTGTGATTATGGCTCTTAAAAGATTCCCTTTTAATTATATGGGACTTGTGCCTTTTTGGGAATGAAATTTGAATAATTTCCCATTGTTTTTCCCCGCAGTTTGAAATTCCTAAATTTTCTTCTCTCCGGCTTACTGCTACCCAAGGCAACAGAAGAGGTGGGCCTTTTTCTTTCCCTTGTTTTTTATTTACAGAATTTGTATCTTATCATGGGAGTCAAAAAAAATCCTCTATAAAAAATAATCCACGTAAATATATATGTACTAATATAGAAAAGAATGAAAATTTTCAATAATATATGCATATTACTTGGAATGCACCTTTTGAGTCGGACAATTTTAGAAAGAGGGAATTGACATTCTGACTTATGGTAAAAAGGGTGCATTTGGCAAAAAAAGGTTAAGAACCACTGTGATAGATAGAGGGTAATGGTAACTTTAGCTGTTTCCTTATAAGGAAACATTCAACATTCATTGACCGAACAGACAATGCTACTTTCAGTTGAAATAGACAAAATATTTTTATGAAAACAATTTTTCAGGAAAATATGTTTCTCAAGTCCAATAACTGTTATCGCTCTTTTTTCTTAACCTTTGGTCTGAAGTACTGAGGAATGTAAACATTTTGATTATGTCAATCTTTTCTTTTTTTCAATAACATATGAATATTACTTGGAATGCACCTTTTGAGTCGGACAAACTTGTAAAGAGGAGAATGACATTCTGACATATGGTGAAAAGGGTGCATTGGGTAAAAAAGGTTGAGAACCACAGGTGTAGCAATTTTGTGATACAACCACATTGTGAAGTCATGGATGCAACCTGCTTTAAAAATTAAGACAAGCACGACGAATGAAAAGACAACGAATAAAAAAATATATTTTTCGTTTATTTTTTGTCATGAATGAGAGAAGATCTTTCTTTTTAATCAGTCAATTATGTGCGATACACAGCTAAGCGATCATGTATCTTTCGATACATGACTGACAATGCAGATTTTTCTGCGGTAGACCAGTTGCCATCCAAGGCTATAGAACATGGTCGGTACTGCTATTTATAGAGGATAATGGTAACTTTAGCCGTTCCCTGATAAGGAGACATTCGACATTCATTGACCGAACAGCCAATGCTATTCATTGAGGGGAGAAGAAGAGGATTCATACCTTTCCCAAGGGTATTAGCACGTAAGTGAATGTAATGGATTCGAGTGGAATTCGAACTCGGCTCCCCGATTCCTCAATCCAAGCCGCTATCCATTACTCCACCGTGCCTTTGGAGCGAGCATTTAGAATGCGCTTGGAATTAAAAACTCAATCTCGGCCTGGCCCTATCATTATCGGCAACATCTGTCCTCTGTTTAAAGAACATTCGTTTCTCTGTTTCACATTGATTAGGCGAGAAAACGGTTTTATTATGGCTTCTCACCGAGGTCACGGTGAAAAGCCTTAGCTGATAACATTTGGCGGTTCATTCAAAAGCACTTCTTGCTTAACCTTTCTGTTGATTACACTTGTTTTTACATTAACGCATATCATGTTGGCATCAGTTTAAACAACCTTTTTCACTTCAAGGTGCACTTGTAGAATAACTAAAACTCTGGAAGTGCTCTTTAAATTTTAATAGAAGATTGTATTTCATGTGGAATAAGTAAGTTATTCTTTGTATATACATACGTATCCTCTTCTGCATGCTCCTGAAATTGCATTTTCCAATATTATAGAATATTGAAAATAATGTTATATATTTTAAGACATTTTTTATGTTTTACGTTCTTTTTATATATACAAATATTTAAGTAAATGCTCTGTTTATAATAAACAGTATTAAACAACATTTACCAGCCTGAATGTCTGAGAAATTTTCACAGAAAATATTTGTCCTCCGACAGGATTCGAACCTGTATCCTATACGGAACCGTCATTTAGCATGACATGCCTTTACCGATTTGGCCACGAAGGAGCGTTCGGTCAGCAAGGTAGAATTTACTGTACTTAAACTTCAATTCGAATTAAATAAGAGAATTAAATATTTCAGTATAGTCGCCGAAGAATTATCTGATAACATCTGGCAATTCATTCAAAAGCTTAATATTTCCAGAGTAACCTTTTTGTTGATTACACTTGTTTTTACATTAACCCATATTATCTTTGGCATCAGTTTAAACAGGTATTTCACAACCTTTTTTTACTTCAGAGTGCATTTGTAGAATAATTAAAACTCTGGGTGTGCTCTTTAAATTTTAATAGAAGATTGTATTTTATATGGAATAAATAGCTATGCATCCTTTTCTGCGTGTTCAGAAAATTGCATTTTCCAATATTATAGAATATCGAAAATAATATATATATATATATATATATATATATATATATATATATATATATATATATATATTTATATATATATATATATATATATATATATATATATATATATATATATATGCGAGTGATTTAGTGAATTAGTGACGAAAATACAGAATGGTTCAGTAACTATTTACTCAAAAAGAATTAAATATTTTAGTCGCTGAAGGATTTTTATACTTTTATTACTTAAAAAAGAATTTGTAACATGTCCCTCCCAAATTTCAAAGTTCAGATTTTGTAAATGACATTTAGTCTCTAACTTTATAAGATCATAAGGTTTTATCAGTTTATAATTGCTATAAGAAAAAACATACCGTATATGTCGACAAACAAGGGGATCATTTAACCTTAAAAAATCTCCCTCACTCCACCCGACTCCAAAAAAATAGGAGGCCGTCTTAAATTCCAGGTATAAAATGTGAACCTTAAAGCGTTTGGTTTATAGTAAATTATTAGCATGGGTAATTTTTGACGGTAGGCTAACCCTTGGTAACTTATCGTCACAAATATTTTCTTCTGAAACAACTTAATTCACCTTATTATAATAAAATAATAAAAGTGTAGTGTCATAAAACTACTCTTGCCTTTTATAGTATGTGGTATGATTGCACTGATTCAGGCTACCGTAATAGCCTGCCAAAAACACATCACCCACTCATGGGGTATTATAGATTGTAGTAGTTAATTGACAATATCTCCCCATCAATTTTCATCAGAATTTGAGTGAAAAGAAAGTATATGCTTACTGAATTTATGTAATATATTCAATACAATACATTTTAAAATACGATTAGGGGGAGTCGTCTTCTACGGCGAATATAGGCCGAAACCTGCATTTTAATTTTGGGGTTGTCTCATACGCCCAGTCGCCTTGTACGCCAGCATAGACGGTGATTCATAAATTACTCTTCTGTTAACTTGGGGTGCACCTGGCTACCTTTCAGGACGCATTAGTACTCTGGTTTAGAAACGCTGGTTTAAACTGACACTTTTTAATATATATATATATATTTTGACCATTTTACTTAAAGTTCCTATTTTCTTGATTTCAGATAAAAACTTGTAAATTTCCCAACATGTTTCAATGGAATTTTCACTTTCAAAAAGAATAGTTTATAATTAAAGTTTAGATATAAGAGGAAAAAAGGTTTCAGTTTCTTTTTTTTATTATTATTCATTTCACTCCAAGCAAGGCAATGAAGCAACTAAGATACAAGGGGTTACTGCGTTTGAAGGAATATGAGAAAAAGAAAAATATCATTAAGACGAGAGAACAATAAAAGAACAGGAATTAAGAAGACAGAAAATAACGATTGACATTGCATTAATTTTTGAACATCAAATTTGACTTGAAAGTAAGAAACCAGAAGAGATTTCGACAAACGGGAAGTACAAGAGAAGAATCTGTTAGAATAGAACGTATTATTCCATCTAACCATTTCAACTGTAAAATTATGAGATCTTACCGCCCATCTAGTATTGCGTTTAAATTGTCTAGGTAACATGGCGGAAAGTTAATAAAAAAACAATTCACATAAAATATTCATAGAAAAGTCATAGGAAAGCTATGTTACGGTGGTGGTGAAGTGATTGAGGCTGATATGCCTGGTCAGAGACATTAACATTGCAGATTCTTTTTTGTCTTTTATCTAGAATCTCTAAATACATTGCAGAGTCACCAGACTAGATGTGGTAACGGTATTCAAAGCATGTAGGAGTGGTAGAATTATAAATGTGCAAGATAAATACTGGTGAGGAAAAAAAGGTCTAGCGCGACACAGTGAACCAACTTTCCTAGCAGCAGATCTAGCAGTTGATTCAATATAATTTTTTTCCACTTTACGTCAGGGGGAAAAACGTTAGCGCGAAAATGCACAATGAGTCACTCTCCTAGAAGTTAGCATCAGAAGCATTTGCTGATAGAAGACAAAAAAGTAAAATGTATTACCATATTACCATGTTAGCCAACTCAGAAACTGTTGTTCAGTTCAGTAGTATCAAACTATGTCATAATATTTATGTTAGTACTATTTGTACTCAGGAGTCTTTTGTTGGTGAATCACTGGCAGTCTCAGTATTCTTATAGTTTAGTGTCATAAATTATGACAGTTATGGTGGTGAACGTTACTAGCATATAACTGTCGGCCATTTATGTACTTTTCTAGAACTAGGATCTGCTATTCATGCACAAATCATCGATGTGTGGGGGGATCTGGAACCATACCAATGCAAGGATAAAGTAACAGAGGGTACTGATGCTAAGGAGATATGAATTAAACTCGTACTTTCTTTTTTGCATATTTTCTAATTATTTTGATTAAATTTTGTGCTTTCTTGATTTTAGATGAAAACTTGGGATTTTTCCAATATATTTCATTGAAATTTTTACTTTCCAAAATTGTAGTTTATAGTGATAGATTAGATATTAGTGAAAATGATAAGGCACTATGTGGATTTGAAAAAAAGAAGACGTCAGGCCGATTTGGGTTAATACATGTTGTTCATACTTGTATATCTACAGTGTTTGTAACGATTTCTACATTATCTCAACTACCAACTGTCACAAGTCTCATTACGGTAAATGTAACACTTTTAGTCTTCCAATAAAGGACAAAAATATTAAACTACGCAAGTATTCATTTTTTTTTAAATCATTTCGCCCCAAGCAAGACGGAAATGATTTTAGTGGGTTAACAGGGAGTAAAAATGAGGAAAAAAATCTGAGTAGAGGGAGGATTGAAGAAAGGACAAAATATGAACGGGATTCACAGAAATAGTTTGGTTTGGTTTGTTTTTTTTTGTTTTTGTTTTTTTTTAAAACGGCATATCAAATCCTTATGGGTCATTTAATGCCGAAATCTAATTTCCCTGGGAGCTTTGGTATTTTTTCTATTAAAATCTATTGCTGGAAATGTTTAATATAAAAATATTTTTTTATACTTTCATAGTGTTCTGTTTTGTTTTGGGGGTTTTTTTGGGGGGGGAGTGTTAACTATTTGACAATTTCTGGGACCCTCACAGGTGCTATCACTCCGGATCAGAGCGAACCTGGGAACAATAACAATTAAGAGGTGGTTCCACGGTCCTCAAAACCTCCCGAAAACCTGCTGTCGGATGTAGTTTATCGTCATACCCTGAACGGACAATAAGATAGCGATTGACATTGCATTTACATTTTTGAAGATTGTAGTTATCAGAGAAGCAAGAAAACGGAAAGGAGTTCCACAGGCGGGAAGTGCGAGAAAATAAACTGTTGGTGTAGAAGTGGCAGTCGCATTTAGCTATTTCAATAGTAAATGGGTGGGACCTAAATGCCAATCTAGTAGCACGTTTAAATTCATATAGTCGAGGCATCGGGGAAAAAAGCTCGTCAGAACATTTGCCATGAAATTATTTGTAGAAAAGGCAAAGATAACCTATGTAACGTCGATGAGAATGTGACTGAAGTCGAGATGTCTGATTAGGATCGATTACATTTTATATACTTCTTTGGATTTTCGAGATATATATAGAACAGAATAAAAAGCAATATTATCTACCGCCTATTGTCTTGGCATACCAATGACAAGACATTATATAAAAAAAGGGAAAAAGTTTGTTAGGGTAGTTACCATGAAAGAAAAGTGTAGAAAAGACAGAGGGAAGCCACGTCACATCGCTGAAAAAGTGACTGATGTTGAGATGCCAAGTCAAGATCGATTACATTACAGATCCTTCTTTGGATTTCGTCAAGAACCTTGAGATCCTTTCAAGAATCTGTTAATTTGGGCGGGGGGGGATTCTGACTTTGACGCTAAATGGCAACAAATAAAATTCAAAACCAAAACTTCAATAAGGCTGAGTAAATTCACAGCGAATATTTAATAACGAACAATTTCGTCTTAGTTTCTCCAGAGCCAGACAATTTTGAATTCTAATAAATACGGCCTATAGCCAAACGTTTTACAACCAGTATTTAGCCACCAACAGCATTATGCTGTTTTTCCGGATTTTTTTTTTTTTTTTTAGACAATTCATTGCAAAAAGTTATTACAATACAGCTAAAGCACAAAAAACAACGAGTAAGGAGAAACATTTTCCCCAGGAATATCGTATCTTTTGAAACTTTCGAAAATGAATGATTTTAAACATGCGGAAATTGATACACCACGAGTTAAAAATATCAATTCTTTAATTCTTTCTTTCATTTTTTGCCTTTCATTTTTTCTTTACTTTATTGTTTTTTGTTGTTGTTGTTGTTGTTTTTTGTTTTTTGTTCTTTTTAAAACTTTTTATACGATTGTGAAATTAATTGCACTATTTATATTCGAACTATTGTCCTCATCTTTGTTGTTGTTATCACAACCTTTCGGACGTTGTGCCCTCCAACCTCTATCAGGTGTATATCGTTCTGGGTAACGTAAGGGAAATTCTATACATCTGATGAAGGCCGGAGGGTACAACAACCGAAACGTTGCGACAACAACAAAAACGAGTCCGAATATAAATGATGTAAATAATAATTCCTCAGAAATTCAAACAAAAATTAGAAAATTCTTTTTCTTTTTCTTTCCTTCTTTATTTACTTACTAGCAGTAGAGCCCGGCGTTGCCCGGGGATGTAACAGTAAGAAGAGATAGATCAAGTATTGACCATCATAAAGACTGAAAAATAAAATTGACAAAGATTATTGTTTAAGATTGACGGACACGCATGTCTTAATTAGTTTTTTTGTTTTTGTTTTTGTTTTTTTACGAATTGGTCAAACCCAAACTCAAACAAAAACATTGTTTTCAATCGTTATGAGTCTACCGATTGAATAGAATTTTATTATAAACAATTGTCTTGTAAATAGAATTTTTAAAGCATTCTGAATGTAAAAAAAAAAAAAAAAGTGTGCAAGACAATAAGAAACACTACCTGCCTAAAAAAAGTGAAGTTTTATTTGAAATCGGTTTGAAAAATGTAGGAAATCCGATCCCATATATAAAGAAACACACACACACACACAATCTGGGTTTTATTATAAGTATAACTCGATATGAGTTATCCTCCTTTCATTCTCGTGATGCCTCTTAATCGTGTTTTCAAATTGATTTCGTGCAAAAACACGCTGTTAGAACCATCGCAAGGTAATTTTACATAGTACTGTGAAGTTTTGTTGAAATCGGTTGAAAAATGTAGGAAATCCGATCCCATATATAAACGAACACACACACAAACAACCTGGGTTTTATAATAAGTATAACTCGATATGAGTTGTCCCCCTTTCATTCTGGCGACAGAATCGTGTTTTATCGTGTTTTCAAATTGATTTCGTGCAAAAACAATTGTGTTTTCCCAATTTTAGCCGCAAGGTAGTTTTACGCAGTCCTGTGAAGTTTTTTTGAAATCGGTTGAAAAATGTAGGAAATCCGATCCAATATATAAACGCACACCTTTTTCCTTTTTATTCCACTGTAGATTAAGTTTTTATTTTTATTTTTATTCATTCTAACTTTTTCTCTTTCTTTTTTCTTTTATACGATTGGGAATTAAATTGTTTTCCTCTTTTTCTTTTTCTATTTTTTCTTCTTTATCACTTTTTCTCTTTCTTTTTTCTTTCTTTCTTTCATGGGATTGTGAATTAAATTCTATGTCTCCCTATTTTTTCTTTCTTACTCTTTATTTTTCGTCTTTCTCACTTTTCTTTTTCTTTTTTCTTTCTTTCTTTCTTTTTTCATTGTTTTACTTTTTCTATTGTTAAAAATTAAATTATTTTTCTTTCCTTTTCTTACTTTCTCTCTTTCTTTCATTTTTACTTTTAATGGCATTATGTTTTTTTTTCTTTCATTTTCTTTCTTTTTGCTTTTTTTTACTGAATTTATTTAACCTTTTATATTATTATGAATGAAATTCTTTCTTTGTTTATCTTTTCTTTCTGCTTCCATTTAATATGTTATTCTTCATACCATTATGGAATAATTTTTATTCCTAGCACACAGTGATTCATTAAAAACAATTTTCTGTGTGTTCTATTTAGTAACTGCCCAATCTGTTTCGATGTAGTCCCAAAATAAAAGTCCGACAATTTTCCTTTTTTATTGTTTCTCGCTTTCGAATAAACTTACATAATTTTTGCCTTCGTTGGCCTCCATTCGATGTCAAATCCCTTTCTATTTTTAAAATTTATATTACTATTATATGCAAATCATAATTATACCCATGAGTCTTCTCTTCTTATTCTATCATTTTCTTATTAAGAAAAGGGAAACAACTCTGTAATTAGCAGTTAACAGACCTGGAGTAGTATTCTTTGAATATACATTTTTGTTGACTAACACCTAATTAAAAATGATGTAAAAGTCAATATCCCGATATGACTCAGGTCAGGGGATTTTGAGGTGTTGCCCTAACAAAAGTTGCGCTATGTTTCGCCGTTTTTACTGCAATACGGTAAGAAACTCACAAATATATTATCTCATATCCAATCTTATCATATCAAAGAAATCATATCAATATTATACAGATTGTTAAAACAAACTCTAGACTGATTGATCCGGTTTAGTTGACTGGAAAGCAAGTGGCTGGAAGAGAATTCCAAAAGCTAGAAATTCGAGCGAAGAAATTCTTACGGTTACATCTAGCAATTTCAGCTGTAAACTATTGAGACCAACCAACCAATGCAGTACTGTGCTTGAATTACCTTAAAAATATGACACTGAAAAAAAATAGTCTGGGAAGCTACATTACGGCTGTGAAAAAGTGACTGAAGACGAGATGCCAGGTCAGGACCGGTAACGCTGCAGATTCTTTATCTGGATTAAAAAGGCCTGAAAAGAGTTCCACAATCGAGAAGTGCGAACGAAGAAACTATTAGTATAGAACTTACGGTTACATGTAGACATTTTAACTGTAAATGACGAGTCTTAGCTGCAAATTTAACTGTGCTTAAATTTGTAATGTCTACGTACCAAAGATCAAAGCTCATCAGAACAATTGCCATCAAAATATTTATAGAAACGACACGGGGAATCTATATTACGGCGGTTGAAAAATGACTAGAGCCGAGATGCCAGCTCAGGACCAATAACATTGCAGACTCTTATTTCTATTTTACCAAGAATCTCTAAATACATAGAAGCATCAAACCAAACTGGATGAATAGTAGACTTATGGAAGCATAAAATAAATTCTGGAGAGAAAAATCGTCTTGCACAATATAGTAAGCCATCTTTGCTAGCAACTGATTCAATATAATCTCATCACTTAATGTCAGCGGAAAACGTTGACCTAAAGTAATTGCTAACCACAGCAAAAGAGCCCAATAGATAATAACATAGGGATTCATAGCTTTCTAAAGGGTATTTGTAACGAACTCGACCAGGATTAGAACATGGCACGCAGATTTTTTCGTTCAAAGCCGCAAACAATTACACCAGCTGCACATCCTTTTTTAACCAAATCCCCCAATTAAGGCGATAATGCCACTAAGACACAAGGGGCTAGTGAGAGTGAAATGGAATGAGGAGACTTTAGAAGGAACGAGAAACCCGATCCTAAACAAGAAACAAGGAATCCTACTAAATCGGAGAGGTGTGTGAAATGAACGATAGGCAAACCTATCTACTCCTATTGAAAGAAAAAGAAATAAATATTAAATAATATTTCAGAGTTTAGATGGAGACGTCAGAAGTATAGAGTTAAAGTAAACTTTAGATGGAATCGAAAACAGGATCCTAAACAGGAGACAAGGGCTAGACCTCTACTCCTGTTCAAAAGACCAGGGACGGTGTAAAAATTGTCGGACTTCTATTTTGTGACTACATCGAAACAGATTGGGCAGTTACCAAATAGAACACGCGGAAAATTGTTTTTAATGAATCACTGTGTGCTAGGAATAAAAATTATTCCATAATGGTATGAATAGGTGAATCTATTTACTCCTATTCTTCTAGTGAGGTGAGGGATCGACTTTCTATTGTTAGTGACTAATAAACCGATCCCCCAGAATTGCTATACATTAATATAATAGTTAGATAGATATATTTAAGGACACACATGTAGACACCTAATAACATTAAAGACAAAATAGGCTATAAGTTTTAAGCCATTGAGAAAACTTTAGGAGTAACCGGAAATGCAAACCTAAACAGGAAACAAGAGATAAATCTCTACTCCTGTTCAGAAGACTCGGGAGGGGTGTGAAGTGGACGATAGGCAAACCTATCTACTCCTATTGAAAGAAGAAAAAAAAGGAAGAAGAAATAAAGATTAAAGAAAATTTCAGAGTTTTGGTGGAGACGTTAAAAGTATAGGGTTAAACTTTAGATGGAACTGAAAACAGGATGATATGTAGATATAATTAACGATGTCCTATTTTATATCGAGTATGGCTCAGAAACCTTATCATGTGAAAATAAGTGGGTCATATAAAAAAAATAATTTTTCAATCATTAAAAAAAGTTAGACTGTGGTAAAGAAAACAAACCTTGTCACATTGCCATATTTCTTCGATACAGTACGACGACACCTCAATCGCACCAGCATCCTACCCTTGCCCGCTAACCATCCTGCTGACAGATGTGGGTGGACATTAGTTTATTTACAAGCGTTGATACGCAGATACATGTGTATGCGTATTGACAATTGATTGAATGATATATACTAATGATGGTAGCATATGGTGTAGTTCGCCGAAGCCAGTAATGGCTTCTCATAATAGATGCATAGCCACAGGTGTTTTCACTCTGCATATTGTCCCGCCACCTCGCTTCTCAGAAAAGTAAATACTCCCACGCACTGAGATCCAATACATATCCAAGAGGTGAGGCAAAGATACGGCGGTAGATGATCGTCAGTGAAAAAAAATCCCAATTACAGAACGCCTTAGGATTTTTTTTTCATTTTAACTAATACAGCCTGATTTTATTTCCAATAGTAATATTGATATTTGAAGTAATTAAGTCTTAGTGTAATTGCAGAAAACAGACGTTAAAAATAAACTGTAATAACAGACGACGGAAAATGTGACAGATATCCAAAGACGCAATAGAATAGTGTTATATTCCGTGCTAAACGAAATATATACTTGAAAAACAAGGTGGGTAAAATAAGTAAAGGATTATTGTAAAAAACCTAGTACAATAAGAATAAAGGTAACAGTTATGCACAAGGTCGTCGCATGTCAATCCACTAATGAGTGCTACTATTAGAAGGTCGATAGTTCTCGCGTAAGTCTGAGTCGTACACAACAGATCCCAGCTAGACAATATTTACCAGCCTCTCCACGAGGTAGGATGTGGCACAAGGCCGAATTTAATGTGGGGCAATCCGAGCCCGTAATCTCGGCCCAAAATTCCCCGTAGACTCCGTATAAAACGGGTTCCGGTAGCTGTTTCCCGAGACGAGACTCTGTCCTTCGACATAGCCCCGTCTGGGGATCCTCTCTGCCCGAAGACAGAGAGTTTGACCAGCACAGCTGGAAAAGATTCCAGCTAGACGGTATCTAGCAACTGCCCCACGCAATCACATGTGGCAGAAAGCTGAATTTAATGTGGGTTTCCCGAGCCCGTAGGCTTGGCCAAAATATCCCCGTAGACCCCGCATGAACGGGATCGGGTCTGTCTACCTCCCCGAACGAGACTCTGACTTCGGCATAGCCTCGTCCGGGTTCCTCTCTGCCCGAAGGCAGGGAGTTCGACAACATCTGAGAGCTGAGTAACAGATGCAAACTAGACTATGTATTCCGTTGAGTTACAGCTACTTATAGGTAATTACTACCTATAGTGTAGTCACTCATGGAGGTGACAGGTTATTCCATTACATCAAATAGAGAATCATATCATATCTTTCAGAAACATTAAAAGAAATTTTAATCAGTATCAACTCATGCAATACAGTAAAGCCACTAAGATACAGGGGGGTTACACAGAAGCATTAATAATGAACGAGAAGAGGAAAGAGTAATCAAAACAGTAGATAGTGATTGACATTGAATTTAAACTTTTGCCGATTAAAGTTGACTGGAAAGCATGAAGCCGGAAGTGAGATCTACAAGCGAGAAAAGAAACTGTTAGCATAGAATTTACGGTTACATCAACTGTAAATTGGCGATATTTCGATGCCAGTTTAATACTGCGCTTAAATTAAAAAAGTCTAGTGAAGGGCGATATTTATTCTGTAAAAATGTACAGAAATGTGGTACATTGCCAAAAAGAGGGATGGGGGAAAGGATGGTCTTCTTCTGCCTTATAATTAAACCTAGGTAGCCACAATCACTGACCCAAACATACCATAATATTCCTTACACCAAAACAACACATTCTTACATAATATTCTCACTACATCCACCATAATACCACAGAGTCTCAATGAAGTCCTAACTAGTCCCCATATGTACAATTCTTGTCTGTGGGGAAGGGCAATAAAACAACAATTTTAAAAAATTAAATCCTAATGTGTACTTACAATATGTAATAATCTTGTTAAGGGACCTTACCCATAATAACATAATGGACTATTCCAGACGTAATAAATACTGCGCCTCAAAAGGAAGCAGAGAGTTCAGTCCGAAGTCGGACGACCGGCTGATCGGTTGAACTCTCTGCCTTCGGGCGGGGAGGAACCTTTCGGGGAGGTAAACCGACCCTGAACCCGTTCATACGGCTTCAAAGGGCATATTTTTGGCCGATCCCACGGGCTCGGAGATCCCACGTTAAACCGGCCTTGTGCCACATGATGCCCTCGTGGGGGGAGACTAAATACCGTTCCGTCTGAAGTCTGGAGTTCAGTCTGATATCTGGAGTGAAGTCCGTCAGAAGTCTGTCAGTCAGTCAGAGCGAGTCAGTCAGTCGAGTCAGAGGCAGTCCGAAACAGAGTCGCGTTCAGACAATTACTACTAAACCTGATTGTTCGTACTAACACTTTCTACCTCTCTGTATATATTCCTGTTTGTAATATATCTGTGTTATTCCATACCTGTGTTCGAGTTCTTCTTTATTGGTTCTACCTTGGACTATCACCGTGGTACAAGGAACCGGACCATAACAAATCTATTTACAGAAAACTAAATAAAATATTGTTAGTAATAAAAAAAACTATAAACCCTTAATTGTGGAAGAAACATCAGTTAACTGAGCGAAATTAATGCGAAACTTTAATAATATATAGCTCACATTTAGCCAAATACTCAAACACACACTCATACAAAAACAACAACATACACGAAATACGAAAAGGCGTCCGCATCCACCAGAAAACTGACATCTCTTGGCCATCTAACGGCAGGGTAGGGGTAAATAAAAAAGCATGTGTAAAAAATAAAAGAGTCCAATAAATATGCATACGTAGCTAATTATATTTTAAAAGAAGAAACTAAAAACAATAAACAACCTTAAACTAATCTAATTTAAGACTGAGTTGCCAATGTTCAACATAGAACAACATCCTAATGCCTAACCCACATCAAAGTGCCACTCTAAGTCGGCCCCTCCCACTCGACGTAAACGCGCAAGACTCAACCACATTTTGCCAAATTCTGATGGAGGGAGCTGCCACCTTTCCGTCCTGATCTTGATTTTAAGTTGATGCTTAAAGAAATGATTTTAGGAAAAAGAGAACTTCTCGATCCCATAGAATTCCTTCTTACGTGTCGTCCAAATCACGACTTCCAGTAAGCAAACGGCGTTCAGCCTTCATCAACGGCGGTAGCACATTGCTTATAGACAGAACTGGCCTCGAAAACGAAAAGTGCTCCGCAAAGCATACGAACCACGATACCTTCAATAAACTTGCCCAACGGCACTACGACCCTGCAATGTGTGATCCAGAGTCTCCACCTCCCCAACACAGCTAACAGCTAAAACAGTTTGAAAGGTTTTCCAATCCCGCCGAATAAAGACATTTGCCGACCCAGAGGGCCCCATAAATCACCAGTCAGGTGAGTGATGCCTCAGCATTACTGAGTCATTTCAACGCGGGCGTCCAAGGACATATTGAGCGAGCATCCTCCTTCGTAAGACCGAGTTCGTCTCTCAGTTCATCTTGTACGGAAGTTCTTACTTCGCCCGTAACAGGTGTTTCTTAACATTCCGATAATTAAAAAAAGGTAGGGGCGGGGCCGTCTTCATCCGATTAATTCGCCGTCTTCATCCGATTGCTTACACATTCGATCTAGGACGGTGATGAGATGCTTATGTTGACGAGTCTCAACGCTAGGCATACACAACCGCCTTCAGAAGGATGGCGGTAACAGATCTTAAGAGAACAAGTGCCTAACTAATGAAATTAGTGTGGCAAGCGGATGTGGAATTACGAAGAGTAGGTAAAGGAAAATCGGGTAGATTTGGGTGGCATATACTTCCGCCCTCCCCTTTAAGGAAAGATTCCTCCGCTACCACAGACGAACCGCGACCTCAGCCTTCTCCCGTACTTCCGACCAATTCATTTCCAGCGAGAGATCGAAACCGAACCAGTCGTCGAGTATCTTGACCGGCCAACCCGTCTAGAGGAAAGCCCCGGGAAGAGAAACTCCCGTTCACGCACCAAACCGCAAGGCCCTGTCACCATCTCGTACCCCCTGTTTTCTTTGCCCACTTCTTCAATGTCAGCTCTGCTCGACACAAGAACTGAAACGTCGTCAGCATAGGCGGAGTACCTAGCCGAGGTGGTAGCACCAGGTAGGAAAATTCCGCGTATGACTGGATTCGCAAGAACATACAGCAAAGGCTAAAGCGAACAAACTTGACGAAAAGGAGCGAGACAATACGAAAGACTCTGAGCGAGCTCCATTCACTACCACCAGCGCGCCAGGAGACGCTTACAGAAGTCGGATCCAGATACGAATGTATGGCCCGAAGCCAGCAACAGAAATCGATGGTCAACCCTATCGACTGATGTAAATTGATCTGCTTCACTGTCGACTTGCTCGATGATCAAAGTACTATATGAAGGTTGTCCTGAATAGTTCTACCCTTCACAACACAAGTCAGGTCGGAGCCAATCAGACTAAAGTGGACAGCCTGCAAACGGCAGACTAAGATCTTGACTAAAATCTTTAACTTTGTGTTTAGCATCGTTAAACTCCGAAAGTTACCTATCCCATCCCCGCTGTTGTTGCCCTTGCGTAGCAACTTGATTACACCACTGGTGACACCGTTGAGATAGAGACCCCAGCTTTACCCAATTGTAAATCAGTGCCAGTAAAGGAACAAAGACGGGGGACTGCCTCAAATATACTTCGTAGAGTAGATCATCTAATCCCGGAAATTTGTCACGGCCAACAAGCTTCATCACTTCCGACTCTCTAATGGGACCCGCGTACCCAGCCACTTCAGCCGCCTCGAGGCAAGGAAAGTCGTATAAATAGGCATCGAACTGAGCAGTGCTCAGACCTGGATCCCCGGTGAACAGATCCCGAAAGCTGTCACGAATAGCCTTACGTATGCCCGCGTTTGTAGTCACGGTCCGATTATCCGGCAATGTGACGCGACCGACATGTCGATAAGATGCATTCCAAACTTCCTCTGCATTCAATTCAACAGTCATATTCGTTGCCTCGGAAGACATTCTTTTTAACCTAGACCTAACTACCAGTCTCAGTTATTGACCAATCCCTATATATAATATTCTATTCACCAAAACATCACATTTATTCTTGCTAACAGCACCAGTCACCAAAAAGTCTCATTTACTCAATGAAATTCCTAATTTAAAAGTAATATTTATAATTTCTTTGTACAATTTAATGTAGAATTATTGGGGGAAAAACCAAAATACTAATCTCTAACGTTTTTATGCAAATGAATGAAAATATCTACAAAAGCAAAAAAAAATTGTGTATCTGACCCTCCAAAAAAAACAAACTGTGGCAAAAAATTTGTTTGCTGGGAGTAAAAAAAAAAATATTCATAAAATGTATTACACCTACCAGAGAACTGAGAAATTTGCCACTTAATAAAGGAGGATTGGGTATAAAACAAAAATGAAGGGGACAAAAATAAACGGGCCTATGCGCTTATACATCCTAGCTAAATTGATGTCCCAAAACGCTAAACTGAAAAGAAAAACTTTTCTAAATTATCCTCAAAAGGGCTGGGATTGTTAATGCCTTAGGCTAGAAACTCAAAATCCTCTTACCTAAGGAGCATCTAAAAAACACTCTAGATCATTCCCTCTCACTCGCACCAAGCGCGAAACTCTCACCCACCTTTCGTGGAATTTTGATGAAAAGAGTCGCAATCTTTCCGATCTAATCTTAACTTTAAATTGATGCTTAAAGATAAAGATCAGTTGAGAAGAGAACTTCTCACCTTCATAAACACCTTCTGTTTCGTCGTCCACACCACGACTCGCATAATGCCGAGCAGACACAAGAGCACACAGTGCTGGGCCTTTTTCAACGAAATTGCCACATTGTCACAAACGGATCTGGCTTCTAGTACAAAGAATTTTTCGTCCTAGAGGCGAACCACGTAACCTTCAATCAACTCACACAGCGGGCGCCCGACACAGTAGTTAAAGAAAGCATGTCCAATGGACTCTTCCCACTCAACACAGCGAACGCACCTAGTCGTAAACGCCAGTCTCACTGCGTACAGCCTCTTACCGACCCAGAGGGCCCTTCGCAAAACCAGCCAAGTGAGTGATCATTGTTATTGAGGCATTTCAACACGGGTATCCAAGGCCTAATAGAATGGAACGCCTTCGTAAGGCTAAGCTCGTGAATCAGCTCTCCTTACTAACACTCGATATAATGCCCTCGGAGATAACGCTCTGGTATCGAAGAACCCTTCATCAGTGAGAGGTAGGGCCGAGCATTGCATCACTCCCGATAAAAGAAGCATTCGGGTCGAGGACGATGAGGATGCTCTTCTTCATCCGTATGCACACTTTTAAGCGACGGAAAAGATCGACGGGTGCCTTCCTTCCAGTATTCGCTATTTCCGTCCTCTTGCTCCTCGTTCTAGGAAGTTCAAGCGATGCCTCTGTTGACAAATCTCAACGATCGGCATTCTTCGATAAGATGGAAGGTGGAGTTCTCTAGGAGACTTGGATCGCCAGAGTATTTCAAAAATGTCTTGAACTAGCTCCAGTAGTTCGGCACACGAAAGTGGAAAAACGGAGATCCAGTAAAGGAGAATTGGATAGATGTGCGAAGCACAAACTTCCGCTTTCCCCTTCAAGGAAAGATCCCTTCGAGTCCACAAACGAACTGCTTCTTCGACCTTCTTCCGAACCTCCGACCAGTTCATATCCAGCTATAAGTCGTGACCGATCCAGACACCAAGTATCTTGTCCAGCCCGTCCGTCCAAATGAAGTGCCCAGGAAGAGAAACTCCCTTCCACTCGCCCAATCTCAAGCCAACAGACTTATCACAGTTGATTTTGGTCCCTGCCACCTTTTCATAGCTGCATATTTCTTTGCTGACTTTATCTATTTCGGCAGTGCTCTTTGAAAGCACAGACACATCGTCAGCATAGGCCGAATACTTGTTCACGATGTTACCACCAAGTAAGGTGATTCCGCGAAGGAGCGGATTCGCCTTCGACCTGTGAAGAAATGGTTCCAACGCAAGGACGTAAAGCATCGGCGAAAGCGGACAATCTTGGCAAATAGACCGAGACAAAGCAAAAGCCTTCGACCTGATCCCATTCACCTCCACAAACGCCCAAGGGGACTCATATAGGAGACGGATCCAGGAGCAAAAGTACGACTCGAAACCGACAGAAATGAGAACAACTTCGAGAAATCGATCGTCTACCCTATCAAATGCTTTGGGCTAATGCAAATTGATCAGCGCGGCTTCTCCGGCGACTTTTTCAATGGGCGGGTGAATCAAATGAAGGTTATCCTGAATGGCCCTGCCCCTCACAGAACAAATCTGCTCGAAACTAATCAAACTAAGCAGGACAAGCTGCAAACGGTTTGATATGTCCTTTGCCAAAATCTTCAACTCAGTGTTAAGCATATTTGAAGGGCGAAGTGTTCCTATCCCGTCCCACCGTTTTTGTTCTTACGTAACAACTTGATGAGACATTTGATGAAACGTTGGGGTATATTCCCATTCTTCAACCAATGTTTGAACATCAGGGCTAGCAGAAGAACAAACACGGGCGACTGCTTCAAGAACACTTCATATAGTAGACCATCTATATCCGGAGACTTGTCTCGACCGACCTGCTTCAGTGCTTCCCAGATTTCCTCCTCTATAATGGCCTCTTCGCATCCAACCGCTTCAGTCGCAACGAGACGGGGAAAATCAGCTAAATAAGTGTCGAACTGAGCAGGACTCGGTTCCCTGCTGAAGAATTTCTGAAAAAAAGGACCGAAAAACTTCACAAATGCCTTCGTTTGTAGTCACTCGTTGTCCGTCCGGCAATGGGACATTTGGGATGCGACGATCAGACACACAGATCAAGTCCTCCTGCCGCAATTCAGAGGCCTAGTTCGTCGCCTCGGAAGACATTCTTTTTAACGAAGCCCTAACTACCAGAGCTTGGTCCTTCTTGATAAGCGAGGAAACTAGCTCGGCCCTAACTACAGGTACTTCCCGATTTAATAACAACCTCTAATCTACATTCGGCTGCTATTTGCGCTGCTAATCTGTCTCGAGTGAGCCGACGACTATAATTAGTCGCAAACGACCTAATGACAGACGTAAAGTGGCCCCCACCACTTATTCCCGGCCACAGTTCTCGCATTAATATTAGTAAAAACTGGCCACGAAAAACCTCCACTTCGAACAACGACGTGTTGAATTTCCAATAACCAGTCATTCTAGGCTTAGGCTTATCTAAGTTTACCCGAACCTGGACGAGCCTATGTCCGTGTAAACTATCGAATGGAAACTTAAACATCCTAAGAGCCCTAAATCGACTTGCTTAACTAACTCCCAGTCGGTATAGCCCGTAAGAACCATCGAATCCGGGCCACCATTATCAGCCACTCACTGGTCACCTACATACTTCCCTAACTGTTGAACCCCATTTTTTCCTTGACTTCCTGCCTCCCTCTGCTTATATGGATAATAGCTGAGATCCCACCACCTCTATTCGTCCTTTTGTGTTCCGGAACAAGAGACAACCCATTCGGCCTTTTCTGTGGTCAGCTTCTTCAAAGGACTACTTTTATGATTATTTAAAATCACTAACAACATTTCATGTTTGCCAATTCAAAGGCAGCTGGAGACAAAAATCCCTAAAACACTGACAATTAATATCTGTCTATATTTCTGAGATGAAGTATTGTAATAAAATTCCAAACGCCTGAAGAAGGCCGGAGCGTACAACGATAGAAACATCGTGAACATGATAATAACGATGAGAACAACAATCCGAACAACGTAAATAAATTACTGACACTTAAATTGACTCAAAGAAAGACTGGATATGGATTTCCTGAAAGTTTTGGGGTACTTAAGAAAAAGGAATCTATCTAGTAAGGAATGATGTATGAGAAAACGTATTGTTACACCTCAAGTATTTGCTCTCTGTATAAAAATTAGGGGACAAGAACCTTGAGGATCAAAGGAATTTTCCCCGGGCGAAAAGAATCCTATCAGTCATTAGGATTGGCTCAAGAGCATGGCAGATACGGGACATGGTGGAGGAAGCTAACAGCTTCAATATGACGCCCCCGTTAGCTGTACATGGAAACGATGACAAAGAAGTTTTTGTTGTGGACGGATTCCCGTTTTTGTTCACACCAGCCTTTATAGGACTCTAAAGTTAACCTTTCCTTGGGACACTGGCGGCATATCGCATGACGGCACCATCAAAACTGGTGTGGTCATAAGATCAATGGGATAGGCCGTCCTCACCCCGACAATGTTTAGGGAAGGTGTTCAACCCTAAGGTAAGTGTTTTTCAATTGCTCTGTGCTTTACAAGTTTGAATGTTCGGGGTCTGAGATCGGAGTCTCACAAGGTGATATCCGTTCGCGATCTTCAGGGTCTCGAAGTAAATTTTTGTTGTTTACAGAAGACTCACCTGATTTCCAGTGACTATGATAATATTCTGTCAAAGGTGATGGTGTGGAGTTTCATTGGATGGTTCGAATCTCTTGCCAATCTGCTGTGACCTTCTTGCATAAGTGGCCGGAGATCTACCTTAATGCTGATTTTGGACACGGGACTGTTAGTGTCCTTAGCTGTGGAGGAATCAGGGGAATAAGGTTTCAATCTCTGGTGCTTCTCTCTGTCCTTGCCAACCAGCAGCCTATCCCCTTTAACCTTCTCCACTACCGCACTTTCGGGCATCGATGGCGTAACAGGGGCAGTAGCCGCTGACATGATCTCTGTGGATGCCACAGAACTGCCAGTGCCAGACAGAGGAGGATTTTAGTGAGCAAGAAAGAGCCAGGTGACTAATCTGACCGCACTTCCAACACGCCAGTTTTCGACCCATCACTATCAGTCATAATCCGACCCCCAACATCTAGACAGTTGGGAATAAAGGTGAGGGCCTGGTGGTCCAACATAATGTCGGACCTCTATTCTTCATGATTTCGATAGGAGGAGACATCCAGAATTTCCCCATACTGTTCGGGATAGAGTGCTAGATGCTTCCCTTTTATATGCGGAGGGACCCCAAAAACTGTCATCCTCGTCCTTCGCCTCCTCGAAGTATGAGGCTTTGGCGACGAGCTCTCTACCCACCACTGCCATACACTCTTCTGGCGAGGGCAACAGAATGTCCTACACTAAAAACTCGGACCCCTTGATCATTTGCTCAGGGTATACTCCTAAGGTCCCCAGAGACTTTTCCACGATGTCTTTAGTGGAATGACAAATTTTGCGCAAGCGCCTGTCGACAACGAAGTCGAACACTGTTCGCTTTACAAATTTCTGTAATTACTGTTCATCGATCAAGAGGTAGGCATCTTTGATAAAATGAGCATACCCCCTTTCCATAAAATCCGCCATGTTTATCTTGCACACCGGTTGGGACTTCCAGCTACACGGTGATTCTCCGGCCACTGCTTTGTCTATTTGATTTGCCTTCTGGCCACCATTTTCGGCCACCAGCTTTTCTTGATCTTTGTTCTGGCCTTTTCTAGCTACCATACTTTTATTCTTCTTTTGGCCATGATCGACCACCATATTTTCTCCGACTTCATTGGTATTATGAACATTTTGACCTTCCATATATCCAACGTCATCTTTCATTTTGGGGTTGTATTTGTTTTGGCCCTTTTATCATTTGTTTTGTCTCCACCGTAATTCATTTGGGTTTGTGTATCCAATATTGAAGATTTTTTGTTTGGTGGATCAGCCGTTTT
This sequence comes from Acanthosepion pharaonis, assembly GCA_903632075.3. Taxonomy (NCBI): domain Eukaryota; kingdom Metazoa; phylum Mollusca; class Cephalopoda; order Sepiida; family Sepiidae; genus Acanthosepion; species Acanthosepion pharaonis. Next base: position 1,840,391 of record CAHIKZ030003431.1, read on the forward strand.
TTCATTATTGAACGATTTTTGTCGGCCATAATGCTTTTTTCTTTTTACAGAAACGTTTTTTAAACAGCATCCAATTCCAATATCAAAAGTTCTAAAACTAAAATGAAAAAAGACGGAAAACAAAACTTCAACAGAAATTATTTAAGTTTCTTTAAAATAAAAGAAAAATAAACTTAACAAATAACAAACAAAATATAACGCAAAAGAAAATAAGGGTCACAAAACAAAAATCAAATGCTGGTTATACCAGACAAAAAGTACGTTTGACTCTAGTTAAACAAGAAAAAATAAAGTTCGGTGTCAATTAAAAACCGACTTTAGTCAAACAAGAAAAAAATAAAGTTCAGCCTTTATTAAAAAAACTAGAGAATTATACGAGAAAAATAAAAGGTTTTGAAAACGTTTAAAATTAAAGATTCAAAGTAATAAACTACAAAAAAGTAAAAACACTGAAAGAAAAATTAAACAAAAAAATGGTGTAAAAAGAACTTTTTGAAAAATAAAGGTTCGCCCGAAAGAAAAATCCTTCTAATTCAAACCTTCTGACTAAAAGAAAATAGGAAGTGAATAAGATGAAAGTTTAAACAAGAAACAGTAAAACGAAAAACCATGAATAAAAATAAAAAGAAAGGTTTAAACAAAAAACAGTAGATTTGTGTAACTAAATGCTACACGAGAAAAAGAAAAATTCGAAAGCCGAGCGAAGAGAGAAAATTAAAAAAAACTGAAAAATAAAAAATTCACACTTGATTTAAAAGTTAACAGATAAAGTGAAGAACAGCGTAAACTAAAGGCAGTCTTTACCATATGTCAAAAAGCTGTTTTACCAACAGCGGATGCGAAGCGATCTGTTACTGGTCAAAAAATTACGTGAACTGTCTTTGTGCCGAGAGCAACATTTATTTTCTAATAAATACAAAATGTGGCACAAGGCTAAAATGAGAAGTGGGGAAAGGATGGTCTTTTTTCTTATAATTAAACTTATCTAGACACAATTACTGACTCAAACATACCACAATATACCTGACTTCAAAACAATGAGTTCTTGCATACCATTCTTACTACATACATCATAATAGCACAGAATCTCCATGGAGTCCTAACTAGTCCTCATAAGTACAATTCTTGTCTGTGGCGGGAGATAAAACAATTTAAAAATCTAAACCCCAATGTGTACTTAAAATATGAAAAACAATCCTTAACTGTGGCAGAAACATCAGTTAACTGGACGAAATCAATACGGGACATTAATAATATAAAACCCTCATTCGCCCTATAATTCAATGAATAAAACACTCAAACACAATACATGAGAAACTCATATCCGAAAAACAAAAGGCGTCCCGCATCCACCAGAAAACTGACGTTTCTGGTCACCTAACGAGGGAATTGAGATAAAGAAAATTGCGGAAGAAATAAAAAAAAGATCAATTAACATACATCCCCTAGTTAAGTTAACTTTGAAAGGAGAAACTAGACAAAGACAACCTTAAACTAATGTCGAGCGGACTTGCCAATATTCAATGCAGATAGAACAAATTTCTTATGCCTAACCGGCATCAAAGTGCCACTCTAAGTCGGCTCCTCTTACTCGATACAGAAACGCAAAACTCGCCCACAGTATCCGTCTATATTTCTGAGATGCGGCATTATGTACACTATTTATATTATTCGGACTATTGTCCTCACCTTTGTCGCCATGTTTATCACAACGTTTCGGCAGTTGTACGCTCCGGCCTTCTTCAGGTGGTTGGAATGTCGAACTGAACCCTTTATTTCGCTCACTGGGGTAAACTGTTCTAGTTCCGCGTGCCATGTCTGATGGATGTCAGTTATCTCCTGTTAATTCCCCTCTCAAAATTTCTCCACCGCCTTAACCAGGTATTGAACTCACACTCTTTGGGTCCTGTCACTGGATCTAACTAACGCCTTTATCCACTCTGCCTTGTGTCCTTGAGGAAAGAAACATGGCGACAAAGATGAGGACAATAGTCCGAATAATGTAAAACTCAGCCATATTTTGGCAAATTCTGATGGTGGGAGTCGCTGGCTTTCCGTCATAATCCTGACTTTAAGCTGATGCTTAAAGGACAAGATCACTTCGGGAGAAGTGAACTTCTCGATCCCATAGAATTTCTTCTGTCGTGTCGTCCAAATCACGATTCTCATGACTCCCAGTAAGCAAACGGTATTCAGCCTTCATCAACGGCGGTACCACATTGCTTATAGACAAAAAATGTCCGCGCAGCATGCGAATAATGATACCTTTAGGACCCTGCAATGAAAGAAAGTGTGACCCAGGGTCTCCACTTCCTCATCACAGCGAAGACAGTTTGGAGATTTTTCCAAGCCTGCCGAACAAATTTTTTGCCGACCCAGAGGGTCCTTCGAATCACCAGCCAGGTGAGTCATACATGTTCGGTTCATGATATTCTCAGCATCCTTCTGTAGAACCACATTTCAGTTCCATTTCTCTTCTTCAGCTACAAAAAGATTGTCCAGCATTCACTACCATATAGGAGAATAGATATCTCCTGTTAATTCCCCTCTCCACTGCCTTAACCGGGTATTGAACTCACACTCTTTGGGTCCTGTCACTGGATCTGATAACTGGCATCCATTAAACATGGCACGTGGAACTAGAACAGTCTACCCCAATGAGCGAAATAAAGGGTTCAGTTCGACATTCCAACCACCTGAAGAAGGCCTGAGCGTACAACGACCGAAACCTTATAAATATGGCGACAAAGATGAGGACAATAGTCCGAATAATGTAAATAATTAACATTGCATTTAAATCTTTGAAGATGAAAGTTGACTGGAAAGCAAGAAACCGGAAGAGAGTTCCACAAACGAGAAGTGCGAGAGAAGAAACTGTTAGCATAGAACTTACGGTTACACTTAGATATTTCAACTGTAAAATAATGAGAACTTAGTTGCTAATCTAGTATTGTGCATAAATTTGTAAATTCGAGTTACCACAGAGGAAAGCTAATCAGAACAATTACTATGAAATTATTTATAGAAAAAGCACAGGGAAGCTACGTTACAGCGGTGGGAAAGTAACTGAAGCCGAGATGCCAGGTCAAAACGAATAACATTACAGATACTTATTTTCATTTTATCAAGAATCTCCAAATATATAGAAGCCACCAGACCAGATGTAACAGCAATAGTCAATGTATGTATTGGAGAGAAATATTCTCCCTAAGATAAAACTCTCTATATCCCTAAGAGTGATTATTGCTCTTGGCGGGAAATGGGATTCCAAGATGGTTACCTACCGCCACGGTGATAGCAAATCGATAAACATTATCCACAGCAATCCATGATTAGCACGAAATTGTAATTATCGAAATAAACTACCCTTATTATGCTTTTATCAAGGGATCGTTGCATTTTCTTATTTGTCCATTTTCCATCTTACCGGGTATCATAACAATATTGATGGATGGTAGACTTATAAATATGGAAGATCGATTCTAGAGAGAAAATTTGTGTAGCGCCACACAGTGAGCCAACTTTACTAGCAGCAGATCTAGCAGTTGATTCAATATAATCTTTCCACTTCATCTCAGTGATAAGCGTTAACCTGAGAAGACGCAACGAGTCACTCACCTGGAGCTTAGCGCCAATTAGGGGGAAGTCGATTAAAAGAGGGACGTTTCGTTTTGGATCCGTTAAAATTAAGTATCCATTTCTTGCCCCTGTTAATAACAGATTGCATGTCATTTTTTTAGATCAGTTGCCAATTTGACCTTATCGAACCGATCAAACTTACAATTAGGACGAGTAAATAGTTGTATCATCAACATATATATCAAGTTGAAAACGAAGGTCGTTAATGAAGATTACGGACAAAGTAGGTTCAAGCATAAAGCCCTGGAAAACACCAGCATTAATCCAAAAAGATCTATAAGTGCGAGTAGGCATTCAAGAGAACTTTCATTTTGCGATTTGATAAGACGGATTGAATCAGTTCCAAGATTAGTCTTCAGACACCATAACCTTTCATCTTATGAAGAAGACCAGCATGCCAAATCCTGTCAAACGTCTTCGGGATGTTCAAAGAAACAGCCTGAGTTTCACCATACTTATCTAAAACTTGATGGACTCTTTTCAGCAATAACCGCTAACACATCAGCGGTTGACATAGAGAGATGAAAGACATATTGCTTGTTTGAAAGGTGAAACGCTTAAACAATTCAGAATTGATTAGAGCCTTTAGTACTTTACCAAAAAAGGTAGAATACCAGTAGACTCATAGTTAGAAGGATTAGACGCTTCGCTTGAGTTCTTAAAGACAGGAACTACACAACAGGATCCTCAAAAATCCGGAAAATAAGAAGCGGCAAGAGCTTATAGAGAACAGGATCCGGTTCAGGTGCACATTTCTCAAACACTATTGAAAGGAGTACAGGATTTTCAAAAATCCGGAAAACAAGAAGCAGCGAGAGTTTATAGAGAACAGGATCCGGTTCAGGTGCACATTTCTCAAACACTATTGAAAGGAGTACAGGATTTTCAAAAATCCGGAAAACAAGAAGCAGCGAGAGTTTATAGAGAACAGGATCCGGTTCAGGTGCACATTTCTCAAACACTATTGAAAGGAGTACATGATTTTCAAAAATCCGGAAAACAAGAAGCAGCGAGAGTTTATAGAGATCAGGATTCGGTTCAGGTGCACATTTCTCAAACAGTACTGAAAGTTCTCATGCTTTGTGGGGATCCAGTTTAGAAGTGAAAGCAGAAACCATGGACGTACATACCACACAGTAGAGTCTCAGTTCTAATTGGAAAGTAAGGCAAAGATACATCAGATGTGTCAAGAATAGAATTGAAAAAGAATTTACGAGCAAAACATAGTAGTAGAAACCAGGAGATATATCCGGAAATGTCACCATTCAGAATATGTCATTTTATATCACCTTTCAAAATATGCCACCTTTCATAATATGTCACCTTTCACAATATGCTAATGTATGACATATATCCGGAAATGTCATCCTTCAGAATATGTGATGGTTAACAAGCTTGTTTTGTTAGAACAATTACTGAGTGATGAGTTCGATCCTCGCTGGGTGCCCTATGCTTTCGGCTTTGTGTCACATCCAAGCTACGCTTGGAAAATCATTCGGGTCACTTCGACGTGGTGTAATGGTTAGCATGCTTGTATCGCTAGATCAATTACGACTAAATAGTGAGTTAGGTCCTCACTGGGTGCCTCATACTTTCGGCCTTGTGCTACATCTAAGCTACGCTTAGAAAATCGCTATAAGACTTCTTGAGGCACTTCGACGTGGTGTAATCGTTGACAAGCTTGTTTCGCTAGATCAATTACGACTGAATAGTGAATTAGGTCCTCACTGGGTGCCTCATACTTTCGGCCTTGTCTCACATCCAAGCTACGCTTAGAAAATCGTGTTTTTTTTTTAAATATTTTCCTAGTGTTTAGATTTTTGTTTAGAGGTTCACTATTTGCCCATATCTGGGACCCTAAGAGGTGCTACCACGCCGGGTCAGGGTGGACTTTGAAATAACAACAATTAAGTGGTCGTTCCACGCTCCCCAAAATCTCCAATCTTCAGATCAGAAGCCTTGCTGCTGGATGCAGTTTATCGTCATACCCTGGACACCATATTCCATTGGTGAGTTGAAATTTCCACCCAGACAGCTTCTTCCTCAGAACTGTTGCACCGTGGAATGAACTCTCGAGACTATGCGTCCCTGATAACTACAATCTTAAACTCTTTAAATCGAGGGTCAACCATTATTTATGGTACATATCTTCAGAATATGTACCCATTGCTTCCTTCCAGTTTGTCTTTATAACATCCTCAGTTAATAACTCTCTACCTTAAGTGGTTCTTGGGCCTTGTATCGAGCGAACAATAGTACATAAGTATCGCTGTTACCATGGAAAGTACTCGGGCGAACTACATTCCTTGGTTCACGGCTAGGGCCCTCTATGCAACTTACATAGTACCAAACCACCTATATTTCTTCTGTATTCCATCGATAAGAAGTTCCACTCAAACAGCTTCTTCCTGCGAACCACTGATCTCAAGAGGATGTTTCCCCGATCACTAAAATCTTAATCTGTTCAAGGCTAGAGTTAACCATTATCTTGCCCACCTATCCATATAAATTACTCCCTTAACGTAAACCTTATCTAGGATGAATTTTACTGTAAAAAATAAATTATCTACTTTCTCAGTTTCAGATTTATTCTATGGTATGTTTCCTACTTGTTTACGATTACTAGATTCAGTATTCTGTCTTAGATTGGGTAATCTGTTTGAATCTGAAAGTGTTCTTGTTACCAATTGTAATAGTATTAGTAGTTATTGTTCTTTTTGCTATTGTTTCTAACTGCAAGTAATTACAAATGGTTTCAAGTAACAACGAGTCTCTTCAGGTGTCCAGTTTTCTCACTGATTTCAATAGATCTTTGGTCTGACCTTAATTCGTTATTGTTCCGACTTCTTTCAAAGAGTTATTTAAACTGTTAGCAGTATTCCATAGATTATGGTCACTACATTACGCCCTCATATTTACTAATTTTCGCCTCTCTCAAGCAAGGTCATGAAATGTATGAGTATTTTCATTCTCTTTCAATTTCAACCAGTGGACCGCTGGAACGTGTACATTGACTCACTATCGAGCTTCTTTTTACGAGTGGGTGCTGAAAAGTTTTCGGCTCGACCAAGAAGCACTTTCCTCTCACCAAAAATAAAAAATCTTATGTTTGGGCATTTCTTCATATTTGAGAAGATCAAGGTTGAGAACTTTTCGGTTCATCTTCAATTGAAATTATTCTGATCTTCAGATTATTGTTTTTCTTGAAGAATTCTCATAATTATTATCTTTATTATTACGCCTTCATCGGATTCATTATAATATTAACAGTTTCTGTTTTTTTTTTTAATACAATTTTTTACGTTTTACATGCTACGTCATTCTCCTTGAAGTTCTGGATGTTTTTTTTTCTTCTTCCTGTTCATATGTCTTTCTTCATTCATTTAATTCATTTGACCCATTTTTGTTTCTTTTCTTCTTCTTTTTTTCATCTTTTTTCTTCTTTTTCTTCTCTTTTACATAATACTATTTTCTACATTATCATTTCGGTTCTTTTATCTTTTTTTTTCATTCATTAAATCTTTTTGTCCATTTTTTCTTTTCTTCTTATTCTTCTTTATTCTTTTTTTTTTCTTCTCTTTTACATCATACCATTTTCTAAATTATCTTTTTGTTTCTTTTTCTTCATACATTTAATTCTTTTGGACCATTTTTGTTTCTTTTCTTCTTTTTCTTCTTTTGCATCATACTATTTTCTACATTATGTTTTTGTTTCTTTTACCTTTTTATTTATTCATTGATATCATTGGATCCATTTTTTTTTCTTTTCCTCTATTTCTTCTTTCTTCTTTTTCCCTTCTTTTTCTTTTTTTTTTTTTTTTTTGATTCTTTTACCTTTTTATTTACACATTTAATTCTTCTGGTCTATTTTTGGTTATTTGTCCTTTTTTTTTCATTTTCTTTATTTTTTCATTTTTATTCTTTTTCTTTTTTTTTTTTTTTTTTGCTATTTTTCCCTAATTTTTCAGTTCTTCCTTTCTTGGTGTTATTTCAACTTTTGTTTTTTCTTCTTTTTTTTTCGCTTTTTTTTCATCTTTTCTTTTCATCTTTTAGCTTTATTCTGGTTCATTTTCCCTTTTCGTCATTTTATTTTCATTTACTTCTTCGTCTTTTTCATTCCTTTTTTATTCGATTTGTTCTTGATTTCGTTTGCTATTCCCCTTTTTATCCTAACCCTCTTCAGCTTTTCACTCCGCTCCCTCGTTTTACACATCCTTCAACTTCGCCGCCATCATCAACAGCTCAACGGCCGCTGTTTCTTTTAATTGTTCCCCTCTCCGTATATTAGCCAAATTTGGGCATCATTAGTGCGCGACAACTTATTCATCATTCTTTCAACAACAACAACAAGAAACAATCTCTCTCATTCTCATTCCCTTATTTATTCACTCGATCATTCAATTACATTCTCATTCCTGTTAGTCATTCAATTTTTTCTTCGTTCGTTTATTTATTCCTCCTTATCCATCTCTTGCAAATTCACTCGTTCTATCATTCAATGGATTATTCATTCACTTTCTCTCGCCCAGTCACATATTTGCAATTCCTTCTTTTTTTTTCGTTCATTCAAGCTTTCATTCACAAAACTAGCCTACCCATTCTGTCATTGTTTCATTCACACTGTTCGTCTTCTCATTCAATATTCAATGACGCTATCGACAACAACAAGATTAACCGTATAAACGCTACCACTGCTTCATTCATATTGCTTACACGTTTTTCGCGGGGGCGTCTAACGTGACTTCCTTTCTCTTTTACGAACGTGTTTGGATTAGCCAATGCTTAAAAAAGTTACGTATTTTCAACAACAAAAAAATGAAAACGGTTATGTCAATAGGAAAAAAAATATTTTTTTTATAAGAGACGCCTTTCAAAATGTCCATTTGTAAATGAGACTTTATTCTTATATATGTGTGTATGTGTATCTGTTCGTACAGCTCTCTTGTGTACATATGTATATCTCTCTCTATGTGTGTGAGAGAGAGGGGGAGAGAGAGAGAAAGTAAAAAGCACTTGAATATTTCTTTCTGAGAATACACTGTTCGCGTAGAAATCGCTTGGTAATTTAAGCTTCCAATTTTATATACTGACCTATAGAAATGATTATCGAGTAATGAACTAACTGACGCCAGTTTACATTGGTGTATTTTAATGTCGTTATTTGAAGTGAGATTTTAAAATCGATTTCTAACTCTAGGCAGCCCTTCCTCGTTTACGAAAGATCAATGAATGACTTTGTATTATTCGCAAACAAAAACAATTAAATCAAGAGTGACCATTGTGGTTATCCCTACATCGCTTCGCCAGTTTCGAGAAGAAGCCGTTAAAGCACGCTGTTAAGCGCTCATAAAAACAGAGACACTTCCTATCATCACTCTCATATATCTCTTTACTTCCCAGCATGCTTTAGTGACACTACGCTGCAATCTTAATCTGTTCAAGTCTAGGATTAACTGTTATCTTCCCCAGATATCCGACTAATCTCTGCCTTTTACTCATAACCCTCTACCTCGAGTGGACACTGGGCCTTAAACATCACTATAAAAAAAGCAGTTCTGTAACAATTGAGAACAACGTCCCTCTTCTTCTTGTTACCCTCTTATCTCTCTTTTCCTCGCAGCATACCTTAGAGGCAACATCACCAGAGCCTTATTCCCGGGCACGAGGATATCTTTCCCCTTATTAACTGAACTTTTTCACACACAGACGCACACACAAATACATATGCGCGCGTGTATCACCCACATAATTCCTAACTTAGAATGTTTTCTTTCTTTTACATGCATACTGTATTTTCTCTCTCTTGTTACTCAATTATATAAAAACAAAAATATAAAATATCGCTTTGTTGAAATTCATTCATTTTCCTTACACTGCTCATTTACATGTGCAAAATATTGTTGCCACTTCTTTTAGTCTGAACTAGAAGCACCTTCAAAAGTCTAGATGACCAGAAATTGACAGCTGATCTCTCATCTGATCTAGCTCTAACGTCTCAGCGAAGAAAAATAGTTGAGTATATTCAATGCCTGGAAAATAGAACAAGCTACTCTCCATCATCGCCGACTAGACCCCAAACAATCACTGGCCAACGATCTTTTTACTTTCCTTAAATGATCTGTTATTTGTGAATATCTATGCTAATGATGCAACGGTATGTGGGTGCACATTCGAAAGTCTAGATGACCAGAGCTTGGCAGCTGATCTCTCATCCGATCAAGATCTAACGTCCCAGTGAAGAAAAATGGTTGATTATATTCAATGTCTCGAAAATAAAATGAACTACTTTCCATCATCGCCGATCGGACCCTAAACTCTCACTGACCAACCATTCTCTCTTTTCCTCCCAGCATTCTTCATTGACAACAACACCAGGATCTTGCTCCCGTAGTTAGGGATATCTCCCGTCTTAGTAACTGAACATTTTCACGAAAAAACACACACCCGTGTGTATCCATCGCATAATTTCTAACGTTTAATATCTTCTCTCTCTTGTTACTCAGTGATATAAAAGCAAAATTATAAAATATCGCCTTATTGAATTTATCTTCTATTTCCTTATACTCGTCATTTACATATAAAGGATGTTTCATTAAGATAGATTATATATATAAGGGTGTTTCATTAAGACGGATCAAAGTCAGCAGTAAATAAATCAGTGTTATTGGTGAGAATTTATTTATTTCCCTGTTGGATCATGTTATTTAAGTCATGGCAATTATGTGTGAAAAATAATATCGCCCAAATGTCCGCCAAGGCTTCGGCGGCACACTTCCACTCGTTGGTCAAAATTTTTGATGATATCTCTGCGTCGTTGCACCTCGATCTCACCAATATGCCTTATTATCTCATCCTTCAGTTGTTGAATTCTTGTTCGCTTATGGGCATAGACCTTACTTTTGAGATAACCCGAAAGGAAGAAAACTAAGTCAAGTCGCACGATTGTTGTGGCCAATTTGCTGTTTCGAGAGATAATGTGACCTGGGAACTTTTCATTGCATTTCTGTTTGAACGTCCATTTTCGTAATAGGCTTCAATAACTTTAACACGTTGTTTGATTGTTAACCTTTCCATGGTTAAAATTGCCAAAAAAGTTGTTAAATCTGAAAGAAAAAGAAAAAATCATTAAACGTTTAAACTTAGATTGCATTTAAAATCGGTCCAAGTTATTGGAACACCCTATACTTTTTTATTGCACTCTCATGTTTTCTTTCACTCTCAATGTTTTATTTTGTTCTTTTGAAACATTTTTGAAACAGACGCCTTTTGTTTTCCGGGTGTGTTAAAGTTATTGAAGCCTATTACGAAAATGGACGTTCAAACAGAAATGCATTTCGCGCACTTCAAGATTTTCCTACATAACAGACCAACCGTGAGTGCAATTGGAAACGCTGTAACGTTATTGTAGAGCGGTTCACTTCCTGCGCACGATGACGAATACAGGTGCCTTGATTTTCGGCCACATTATCGTGCACTGCAGAAATGTTTTTAGCTGAACACCGTAAACAAGCACACAATGGTGTTTTCATATCTGCCACCGACCCAGTGTTTGAATTTACGAATTTGAATTTTTCCAATTGCACTCTTGAAACTTTAACATGTTGTTTGATTGTTAATCTTTCCATGGTTGAAATTGCCAAAGATTAAGTTGTTAAATCTGAAAGAAAAATAAAAACAATCATTAGACGCTTAAACTTAATTCACATTTTTTAAATTATTCCAAGTTACTGGAACACTCTTATTGTTGTCACTGTTTTTAGTCTGACTAGAAACTACCACATTTGATTGTACTCTGAATAATGTCTTCATATGTAATCTCTATGTTTTCTTAACTTGTGAAATCATCAATTTCACTTCTATACTCCGATTAAACATTACTACAGTGCAGGAGAATGTAGCCGGAAATCCAGACCCCTCTATTCGTCATCGCGTGCAGGAATTGAACCTTTCCACAACAACGTTACATCGTTTCCAATTGCACTCTCTGTTGGTCGATTATGTCGACCAAAACAATCGTGAAATGCGCGAAATGCATTTCTGTTTGAACGTCCATTTTCGTAATAGACTTCGATAAATTTAACACGTTGTTTGATTGTTAATCTTTCCATGGTTGAAATTGCCCCCAAAAATAAGTTATTAAATCTGAAAGAAAAAGAAAAAAATCATTAGACGCTTAAACTTAATTCATATTTAAAATCGGTCCAAGTTATTGGAACACCCTTACTGTTGCCACTGCTTTTAGTCTGGCTAGAAGCTATCATATTAGATTGTACTTTGAACCATATCCTAATATGTAATCTCCATGTTTTCTTGACTTTTGAATTCACCTCTATACTCCGATTAAACTCTAAAACTCGATTAAACTCTATGTTTTCGATTCTTTCTAAGATCTCTTTAGTTCTCTTTCGCTCCCAATAAACCCTTGAACCTTAGTGACATTATAGCCTTGCTTGTAGTGAATTGATTAAAAAAAATCTCGTGTTTAGAAGATGACGATCCCTCTGGTTATGGACGCTCTGGCCGATGATGCCGATAGTTCGCCACCCCTAAAAGTAGCTTATGGCCGTCTGAGAGTCAGACAGACGATGGTTCTCCTCGACCTTCTTTCCTCTCGCACTCACTATTATTTGCAATGACTTCTTGTCGCTTATCAGGCAGCTCTTCGATACTTTTTGAGTAAAATTCCGCAAGTTTTGATCGGAAAAGTTTTTCGACGATTTTTTTAATCTTGTTTTCATTAGAGAAAGTTTTCCACATGAAAGCGTTTTGCAGCGATCGAAAACGATAATAATCGGTTGGTGAAAGGTCATCTGGCTGGTGGCAGTAAAACAGACCAACCGAGTTCCAAATTTTTTTCCAAATTTTGTTCGGAGAGGTATGTGAACCGGACAAAAAGGCGAACTTATCTATTCAACGCAAGCAAGGCAATAATGTTACTAAGGGGCAAGGGGTTACTGGGTGTGAAAGAGGATGCAAAAGACTTTAGAAAGAATCGAAAACGAAATGTTTAATCGGAGTATAGCGTGAACCGGACAAAAGGTGAACCTATCTATTCCTATTGAGTATTATGGTGATTATCTAAGCGTTGTTTAGACATGGCACAAGGCCGAAAGTATGGGGTATCCATTGAGGATCGGACTCACTAATCAGTTTTTAATTAATCTAGCGAGACTAGCTTGCTAACAATTATACCACGCCAAGGTGCCCTAAAATGACTTTCTAGGCGTAGCTTAGATGTGACACAAGGCCAAAAGTATGAGGCACCCAGTGAGGACCGAACTCGCTATTCAGTCGTAACTGATCTAGCAAGACAAGCTTGCTAACCATTAGACCACATCGAAGTGGCATAAATGATTTTCTAAGCTTAGTTTGGATGTATCAAAAGGCCGAAAGTTTGTGGCACCCAGTGAGGATCGAACTCACTATTCAGTCGTAACTGATCTAACGAGACAAACTTGCTAACCATTACATCACGCCGAGGTGCTCGCTCTTATTGTGTACTAGCAGCATGGCCCGGCGTTGCCCGTGCTTGATTCAAAAATCGTACGATTCATACAGCAATCGCTATCACTTGACTTAAAATATTTTCGCCCTTCCTTGCCTTTAAAAGAGTGCCCTTTGCCGTGCTGATGTTGCTACATGCCTTACTTCTTGCCTATCTCACACTGCGAATTTTTTTCTAAGCTCTATACTAAACATTAAATCTGTTACGAAAAAGAACTAAACAAAATGAACACAAAATGATCAGCTTTAAAAAGGACTCGTAAATGGAAAAACCTAATGAAAAAAGAATGTTAACAACAAATACGTTTTCACACCCAACCCAGTTCTGCGGAATCAGAATCAACGTTGAGTTTAAGCAAGCGAATGAACCAATTGGAGTAAAGTGCCATGCAGATTTAAATTTTTCCTACTTGTGACGAATGCAGCTATCGATATTTTTTTTGCATGCTAGCATGCTAGTTAACATTCGTGTCAGTCAGCTGTTGGCTCTCACGCTGACCAATAGAATCTTCCTGCCTATTCGTGGCAGCCAGCTATTGGCTCTCATTCTGTCCAGTATAAAATGGTCGCAAACTACATGAAAACTACCGTAGAAGCATGAAAAAATCGATTATTTCCACTATCGATGGGAGTTGGGAAATGCAAAGTCGGTCTTAAGCATTCCCGCTAACTTGGAGCATTTGCATGTAAATTTTGGTGCAAATCCGTCGAAAATTGCGGCCGTGCATTCGTTACACACACACACACATACACACACACACATCCTGCCTTTTATAAATAGAAATTATGATTAATAGTTAGGATGATACATTGGCCATTACAACTGGTTTCCGCTCGACCTTCTCTAAAGGTTACCAAATGCTACAAATACCTGAGTATAAACAGTGACTATAGCCGGCGAAACACCATGATCAAAACAAACTCAACGAAACCGGTCTGCATGAATCATTGTTTAAAACTAAGAATGAAAAAAAAAACTCATTTCAGAAAATCAGACAAATTTTCTTTTTCACATGATGCCATATTTTCTTTTATGCTTAATGTTGTAGAGTAGCTAGCATCCACTTCAGCACTCTACCAGATGACCTGGCTCATAGCCTTAAATAGTCTACGATTAAGGACTTAAACAATTGATTAATAAGTTGATACTAAGCTGATTAATATTTCGGACTGATATTACTTCGTTTGGCTATACAACATTTGACCCTCCTCTATTCCTTGTAAGTTGTCTTGTTAATTGTTTTGTAACTTATTGTTCTGTGGTTTTGTATGTGTCCGTTAGCACCGGATACTGGTGCTGAATAAATATATTAACACTCATTCTTCTCCGTGTATCATTCACCTCGATGATACAACAATTAATTCACAAGTATATTAAAATTTCTTTGCATCGTGAAATTTTAATGTAGTTTTTAATGTGTTTGTGGCATAAAGGTTATCCGCGCAGAAAATGCAATTGATAGGAGTTGCTGCGCTGGATACACACTGTCGCCTTTCATAAATCTCTTTTCCCGACCCCCATATACAAATCTTGATAGGGAAAACAATCTAGAAAAAAAACGAAATACTGAATTAAGGCCTCCTATCAACAGAACAAGGCCACAGTGGCAGAGAAAAGCCCATTACTGGAAATGTATGACAGACTTAGAGCGGGGAATGGCTGAGTGATAAACAATTCTAAAGGCTTCAACAGATTGTACTCAACAAACCTGACAAACAGACCTGGGCCCGACAATGAACTCGGAAAAAGGCCAAATTACACCAATGAACTAAAAAAAAAAAAGGTCTAAGACCCGCAAAAGATTGGAAAAAATGCCTGAATCATACAATATACGGAGGAATAATTGCATGCAGTGAAACAGGATAAAGAACATGGATCTGAGTTTTGAGAAAGGTGTTTGAATCTCCAATTATCTCTAAAATTATCCGAACCCTGCATTAAACAACGAAAATTGCTTGAGTTTTACGATTTTCTGAGAAACTGATTTGAATCTCTCAATGTACGGAGAAAAATGGTTTGTCTTGCAAGCAAAAGTCAGATGCATATATGTCAGTGTGCGAAAGTCAGATGCATAAAAGTCAGTGTGCGATTGATAAATTGTCGTCTAAATCACACAAAAATGAAAATAATACTGACATCTCATTTTAACAGATATATTCACCAACATTACATAAAAATATCTTGAAATACTAAAAAGTAAATTTATTCAATAAAATCGCCATTAGCATCAACAACAGACGATTTCAGAATCTCCTGCCACTCTTCTGGACGGTCTCCTTGTTTAAATTAGTGAATGATCCTTGCCTTGAGTTCATCTTTGGTATTACAAGGAGTTTTATTGGATTCTCACTCAAATGCACCCTACACATAACAATCAAGGGGATTGCAATCTGGGAAGTTAGATGACCAGATGTAAGGGGTGATCTGGTCGCAGAAATTGTCTTACAGCCATGACTGGGTTCTCCTGCTTGTGTAGCATGGTGCAGTCCTGTTGCCAGTCTTAGGATCTTCTAGCAGCCACCCTATTGACCCTCCTCAAGGCACTTGATGTAGGCCTCCTTATTGAGTCTGAGGCCCTCATCAACAAATTCGGGAGTTCTTGCCTTATCAGAACGATCAGAGTGAGTTTACCGAGCTGCCGTACATTCGTAATCACAATTAAACTCAACCAACTCTTTCCGAATCCCATGCATTTTCCTCAGAAAACACTCTAAAATGTTCGTATTGGAGCTTTCGGTGTGAATGCCAAGCAATAAAGCATGCTGTTTTTAAATTTCTGGCGGAGTGAATTGCATCATGGTGCTCTTTTTCTCACAGACAGTTCCCAACTGACCCTACTATACTGTGCAGTTGACAAAATCAAAAGCAATCAACGCCCATGCACAAAATAAATAATATAAAGTGGCGACAATTTACCCATCACACTTTGTATTGTATAAAAGCCTTGTGTCCAACTGAGAAAATTTTGAGAAAATGCCTGATTTCTGTAACGGACTGAGATCAAATTCTGACTCATCCAATAAACTGTAAAATGATACGAGTCCTGTCGTTTCAGCTCGATGATTCATATTTATATATGCTGAGAAAAACTATGTTTGAATACCACCGAAGTAGATGCATACATCTACCAAAGGCTCCAGTTTTTCAATGAACTGAGAAAAAAAAAGACTTTATTTCTCTAATGACCCCAAAAATGTCCTGAGTCTGGGGAATATGCTCGCGTCCATTAATGGACTGAGAAAAATGTCTGAATCCTGCAAGTGACTGAGATAAAAGCCTGAGTCCTCCAAGGAATTAAAAAGAAGCTTAAGTTCTGAAAAGGGCCTTCTTCTTGTAAGAGACTAAGAAAAGTTTTGAGATTTCCAGTGGACTGAAAAGGGGGCCTGATTTGTTCAATGAGCTTAATCTTACTTATTATAAAACGCAGATTGTTTGTGTGTGTGTGTGTGTGTCTATACATTTATATATTGGATCGGATTTCCTATATTTTTCAACCGATTTCAACAAAACTTCACAGGACCGCGTAAAATTACCTTGTGGTGGTTCTGATAGCGCCCAAAATTGGAAAAACACAATTGTTTTTGCACGAAATCAATTTGCAAACACGATTCTGTCGCCAGAATGAAAGGGGGACAACTCATATCGAGTTATACTTATAAAACCCAGGTTGTTTTGTGTGTGTGTGTGTGTGTGTGTGTGTGTGTGTGTGTGTGTGTGTTCGTTTATATATGGGATCGGATTTCCTACATTTTCCAACCGATTTCAACAAAACTTCACTTTTTTTTTTGGCAGGTAGTGTTTCTTATTGTCTTGCACACTTTTTTCTTTATTTTTACATTCAGAATGCTTTAAAATTTCCGTTTACAAGACAATTGTTTATAATAAAATTCTATTCAATCGGTAGACTCATAACGATTGAAAACAATGTTTTTGTTTGAGTTTGGGTTTGACCAATTCGTAAAAAAAAAAAAAAAAAACTAATTAAGACATGCGTGTCCGTCAACCTTAAACAATAATCTTTGTCAATTTTATTTTTCAGTCTTTATGATGGTCGATACTTGATCTATCTCTTACTGTTACATCCCCGGGCAACGCCGGGCTCTACTGCTAGTCCATTATAAGACTCAGACTTATTTATATGAAAAAAAAAAGCCTGAGTCCGCCAAAGGAATTGGAAAAAGACCTAAGTCCAGCAATGGACTGAGAAAAAAACTTTCTACCTGATCTAGATGATACAATATGATGAGTTAAAGGGTTGGTATTTAGAGTTAGTGGCGTAGTTTCAAACTTGAGTCTCGATTCGAAAAATTATGTTTCAATACCTCCGAAGTAGATGCATGCATAGTTATGAGACATCTTGCTGAAAGGGAGAGCTTTGTTTTTGCCTGTCCTTCTCCTGTCACTATTCTTCATGTTACTGACTGCTGATCCAACGTAGAAACAGATGAATGAGGCTTAGTAATTCATGCACTCTGTAACAGGGTATAGATACTATCGCTATTGTCATTATCTGCTTACAATTATTAATCACTTTCTGACTGGTTTGGACAAGCGGATAGCCATGGATTAAAGAGTTCCAATTCCTGCTGGGACAATTTGCGTTCACATCTCATTAATACCCTTCATAAGAGCATAAATCCCTCTCTTATCTATCACCACCAGTTATCTGTAAAATAGCAAGGCAGACTGGGCTCCCTAGCCTTGGTTAAAAATCAGTATAGGCGAAGAGTAATTCAATTCAAAACTGAGGTGAATGCAATGGGAAATCACTCCATTATAATTCCTCAAAAAAAGCCATGGCAATGCACAGTTTAAAAAGAAAAGGAAGATTGGGAGAGCCATGATTACCTATATCCAAGATAGATCTGACGACGAGGAGGAAGATAGTTTATGGTTCGATACGGTTTTATAAACTGATTATTTGTTCAATGATCATTAGATCATTGAATAAATTCCCTGTTACAAAAATCCAACGCCCTCGATATGACGATAAACTACATCCGGTAGCAGGGCCTCTGATCGGGAGATTTTGAGGATCGTGGAAGTACATCTTAATTGCTGTTGTTCGCAGGTTCCCCCTGACCGCGGTGGTAACACCTCTTACGTTTCTAGCTATAGGCAAATAGTTAATCCCCAAACGGAGGTCAAAACACTAGGAAAGTATAAAAATAGATTTTTATAGTAAAAATACCTGCAATACATTTTTTAAATAAAATATTGCCAGCAATACATTTTTAACAAAGAAATTACTAATGCTCACAAGAAAATTAAATTTTGGCATTAAATGACCCATAATAACAAACTAATGGAATAACCCCCATGAGTGGCTGCACTATGGATAGTAGCTACCTATAAGTATCTGTAAGTCAACGCACTGCAGAGTCTAGCTGGAATCTTTTTCAGCTGTGCTGGTCGAACTCTCTGCCTTCGAGCAAAGAGGAACCCGGATGAGGCTATATCGAAAGGCAGCCGGGGAGATAGACAGACCCGATCCGGTTTATGCGAGACCTACAAGGATTTTGGGGCCGAGTCTTCGGGCTCGGGAACCCCACAATAAATTTGGCCTTGTGCCACATGCGACTGTGTATGGCAGTTGTTGGAGTCTCGTCCGGGTTGACACCAAACCATAATACGATCTACAAAATATATATCTAAAAAACACACGTTTGCCCTGAAAATATAAAATTATATACAAAATATCTATAGCTGAAGGCATAAAATCGCGTACTCATAGAGGTTGATATGGTGCGAAACAAAATCAAACAAACAACAATACCTATTTATAGTAAAATTATCAACAATACCTACTTATAGTAAAAATACCAACAACTCTTATTTTAAGCAAAATAAGCAACCATTTTATCTGTAGTTGAAGGCATACAATTGCGTACAAAATACTTAGATTTCGGCATTAAATAACTCATAGAGGCTGATATGGTGCGAAACAAAATCAACCAAACAAATCAAAAAATCCAATACGATCATATTTCGCTGAAACACTGGTTCTCTTTCCAACTCTGCATTTTAATCTGATGCGTTTATTCAAAGTTTCAACTTTTTCTATCGCTGCCCACTGACTTTAGGTCTACTCCATCACTACAACGCTGCACTTTTGTCATATTCTGCACTAAAAAATGAAATATTTTTGGCGATAGATTAAAATTTTCATCACTGAATTTTGAAGCTGAATTTTGAAACTTTTATCGAATTTTTGTTTTAGTGGATAAGGTAATGACTAGAATTAGAATTCGGCTTTCCGATTAACAATTTCGGAGCCATTATCCATTACACCACCCGCACATCCAAATGTATAATACCACTCCTGATTGTTATTTCATTTTTTATATACCACTAGAATTTGTTTCTGTTTAAAACAAATAAAAATTACGAACAAGTTTAAAGTTATAATAGTTAAACATTGCAGTTTACTTTGTAGATATGCGTTCAGTCGCCATGTCAGGCCGTAGACTTCAATTGAACGAACAGAGGTGGCATAATAAGGAAGAAAATACCCCTGGGAAATTTATGAATCAACCTCTTTTCCCCCACCCACCAGATTTAGGTTAATTAGTAGGACTTTTATCAGTAAATCATTATTATCTCCCAAGCATTCTTACAACCTAATATTTTCTGGTATTCTTACAACCTAAAAATATTTTCTGGCATTCTTACAACCTAAAAATATTTTCTGGCATTCTTACAATCTAAAAAATATTTTCTGCCATTCTGTTTCGGGACCTTACCCATAATAACATAATGGACTATTCTATACGTAATAAATACTGCGCCTCAAGAGGAAGCAAGGAGTTCAGTCCGAAGTCGGGCGATCGGCTGACCGGCTGATCGGTTGAACTCTCTGCCTTCGGGCGGGGAAGAACCCGAACGAGGCTACGCCGAAGGGCGGAGTCTCTTTCGGGGAGGTAAAGCGACCCTGAACCCGTTTATACGAGTTCAAAGGGCATATTTTTGGCCGTTCAGTCTGAAGTCTGGAGTGATGTCCGTCAGAAGTCCGTCAGGAGTCTGTCAGTCAGTCAGAGCGAGTCAGTCAGTCGAGTCAGAGGCAGTCCGAAACAGAGTCGCGTTCAGACAATTACTACTAAACCTGATTGTTCGTACTAATACTTTCTACTTCTCTGTATATATTCCTGTTTGTAATATATCTGTGTTATTCCATATCCGTGTACGAGTTCTTCTTTATTGGTTCTACCTTGGACTATCACCGTGGTACAAGGAACCGGACCATAACACATTCTTACAACCTAAAAATATTTTCTGGCATTCTTATCACCAAAAAATATTTTCTGGTATTCTTACAACCTAAAAATATTTTCTGGCATTCTTACAACCAAAAATTAATTTTCTGGCATTCTTACAACCTAAAAAATATTTTCTGGTATTCTTACAACCAAAAAATATTTTCTGGCATTCTTACAGCCTAAAAGTATTTTCTAGCATTCTTACAATCTAAAAATATTTTCTGGCATTCTTACTGTGACACTTTTTGATGCTGATAAACTACCATGAATATGGTTTTTGGATAGCAAGAACAATATACTGATTAACCATCACGTTCTCAGAAAGCCGAAATTTCTAAAAGAACGAGGTGACCAGTTAAAAACAACACTTAATTTTTACGCGAGGGACATATAGTGATATTCTGACAAATGATTAATGACCACCGCCATTGGTGCTGGCCGTGGAACCTGAAGTGGATAGAATCAGACAAGATTTGAAATCACACTTCAGAGATAAAGGTTTCCTCGGAGAATGTCGCTGACGGGAAAGGCCATGTGGTCTGTATCTGATTTCGGACGATAAAAATATAAACCCGATATGGGGAAATTTTCTGCAGAGGCGACAGGTTTGAAATAACAATTCCTTGACTTAATTTTTACGACAGGGACATCTAGCGATATTTTGACATTTGATGGATGACCACCGCTATGAGTGCTAGCCGCGAAACCAGAGGTGGGGAAGTGTCGAATAAGATTTAGTAAAATATAATGTCTCTGGCGGGGTAGAAGGCTATCTGCTTTTTGTTCAACTTTAAGAACAGTAAAAAACCAACACTGGTGTCAGTTTGCTTATGAGATAAGCTTGGAATGATAATTTATTTTAACTAACGAACTTGGAATTAATCTTCGCTGGTCGGAAGGTGGCTGAAGTAGCAGGCAAAGTTGACACACAAAGGAGGGTGGGGGTGCTGCCACTGAGGAGTATTAGTGGAAGGTGCTAAGAAGAGGAGGAAGAAACTGTGGGACGAAATAATGACTACGACCGTCACTCGAGGAAAAGGGGAGACTTCCAAATTGGGAAGTAATTAATTTCTCGGAGCCCAGAGAATAGAGAAAGGGTTCTTTGTGACAGGTAGAGAAAATACTGTATACCTAACCACCTCACGCCCCACACCAGCTTTGGGTAAAGCGTCAATAAATACGAATACCTCAAGCGAGATAGCAGATCGTCCCGAGAGTTCGTTCCAGCCACCGGACGTGAGACAACACACGTGACTATCTGCCGACAAGAACCTCCGACACCAGCCTTGTGCCAAACTTTACCAAGTCAGCAAAACGAACTTTACCAAGTCAGCAAAACGAACTTTACCAAGTCAGCAAAACAAACTTTACCAAGTTAACAATGTCTGACTTAAGAAGCGGGTTCGGTCGATAAATGCCTACATGCGAACTCCTAAACTCTAATAATAATTAACCAACTATTGTACAAAGGACTTGATATAAAAATAGCATATATATATATATATTTATATTATTCGAGTGCTATTTTTCTTTTGTTTTCCCGTGCGTCTTCGCCCTGCTTGGACGAGCCCAATACGAAGATACCAACAACGATTCGATCTTGGCCTCCTTATGATCAAATCAAATCATAACATGAATAAGACAGGTCCGGGATCGAAGCGATCACTTCATCGATCAGCCGCGGTAATGAACGTTTTGGACGACCAGGGAAAGGTTGAGGGCGAAATTACGATCTAAAAATATTTTTTGGCATTCTTACAATCTAAAGTATTTTCTGGCATTCTTACAATCTAAAAATATTTTCTGCAAAAAGTTGATAAGCCATAAAATATCAATCAATAAAAACATCTACAATTTTTTTTACTTGCATAAAAAATAAAATAAAATGTACTCCAGTTAGTCTTACAGATATCAATAATGATAAAATCAAAAATTAATTGTATCGATTTTGGTTTTATTTCTTATAGTCATATTATCTAATAGAACTAGTGGAGAGTCCAAGTACACGTTAACCAAAAGACATTGAAAAGTTTAAATGTGACGGAGAGAGTCTGGGAAACACACACACACACGTATATTTTTCTTAGTGAAATTGGGGAAGATTTGGATAGCGAAATTAAATCAGAGCATTTTGTTTACTGGTGTGGAAATTTGATCTAGGGCAGAAGTTGTACCCATTGAATCTGGGTCATGAGAGAACAATGGAAATGGTCGAAATAATTTTCATCGATTAAAAATTGGAATAGAGCTGAGTAAGCTATAAGAACTTTAGAATTCACATGATTTTGGTTGAAACAGCCAAAACCCCGTGATAATCACGTGCGAAGCAGTAGGGCCAAGGTTCAGTTGTAATCAGCCGGATTTTTCTATATAAATGCGTAGTTAAGCTGAAAAAGTGGCAGGCGGGAGCGTGCAGATGGAAGAGAGAGACGGAAGAGGCAGACGAAAGAGAGAGACAGAAGAGAATTAGCCCGGGCAAGAGTTGGGCTAGAGACAGTGAAGAGTCGAGTTGGAGACTCAAGAAGGAGAGAAGTGGAACGAAGCATGCGCTAAAATGTGCTGTTGATATAAGTACCGCTGCTTCTGCTACCACGAATATTACTACTACTATTACTACTGCTAAGGAGGAACGCCACTATAAACTTTAAGCTGAGCACAGAAATCTTATTCCCCCATTGCAAGAGTCGTATATCGTTCTGAGACGTTTTAACACCAAGTTAATCATAACACACTCTCTCTTTGTCCAGAATCCAGTGTATGCATTTTTACGTTAATTACTTTTCTTTTCTGTAACCCGTTTCTTTTCTAGACTATTCTTTTCTGCTATATGAAAGACATTAATAATTCAATCATTGAATAGTTGGTTGTCCGGCTTTCTGCAGATATTTTTTTTTTTTTTGCTGCTGCATTCTAAATTTCTTAGCGCAGACTCTCTAGCCGTGTCTACATCTTCAGTCGACCGTGAATGGATGAACATCACTTCTGCTTTCTGGATCAAACCAAACACAACGTGGGCAGGAAGCAGGATTAAACCAGTGGACCAGTCGAATAATCTACAGATGCTCAGGGTACCTACGGCCACTCCCTTAAGTTTGGTTAGGATCGAGTATACACCTCAAGCCAGAGAGTAAGACGTCAAAGGTTGAGGGGCTGGGGCGAAAGTGTTAGATAATTAATAAAAAAAATTTAAATAAATAAAAGTAACCAGTGCATAATTTATTTTTAAATTCTTATTTATCGGTTAATGCATTTATTAGATTATATACCATGAAATCTGGGATGCACGACGATTTAAAGTTCGAGTTGTTGTAACCTGATCACACCCACTAATTTCAGAAAAGTAGGACGAGTAATGGACAAATCCGCCAAGTTGGCAAAAAATAAAACTCGAGTTTGGTAGTGGTAATTGGTGAAAAGGGAACACAAGGTGCTTGTGACTTACTTTTCCACTCAGTTTAATTGACAAAAATTGGCGCGCTTGCAAAACACAAAAGGAACGCGTTTCTTTTCCCCATGAAAATGATCTTCTGTCTAAAGACTTCCTTTGAAAACGGACGCTTTCATGCATTTCCTAGACCGGTCTTTTATTGTCAGTGCACACCTGTATATAATACGCGCGCATAATTCTGCGTGTTTGTTGCCTATCCTTTGAAATTACTCTTTATTTTTATTTCGTCTACTCTCAAACACGCAAACGTCATTTGGCGATATTAACCTCATCGGTTTCTTTGGCTTGGTCACGTGATACATGTACGACTACGAACTAGATACTATTACCGTCCTGGGTATGACGCTAAACTACATCCGCGTCCTGGGTAAGACGATAAACTACGTCCAACAGCAAGGCCTCTGATCAGGAGGTTTTGAGGAGCGTGGAACCACTACTTAATTGCTGACGTTCCTAGGTCCACCCTGACCCGGAGTGGTAGCACCTGTTAGGGATCCAGCTATGGGCAAAGAGTTAACCCCGAAACTGAGGTAAAAAGCATTGTAAAAGTGTAAAAATAGGTTTTAATCCCAGAAATACTTTGTAAAAAATTATTACCAGAAATAAAGTTTTGAAGAAAAAAAAAACTATTACCAGCAATATATTTTTGAGAAAAATATTACCAGCAATATATGTTTTAAAATAATATTACCAGCTATACATTTTTGAGGAAAAAAATATTACCAGAAATAAATTTTTGACAAAACAAAATATTACTAAATTACTAGAAGAGAAAAAAAGTTGTCTGCATTAAATAACCCATTGAGGTTGATATGCCGTAAAACACAACAAACCAAACCAAACTAGATACTATTAAGAAGAGACACGCCAGAATCGGGTACTATCAAGATGGATTTAAGTAGATGTATATATCCTTTGATGTTGTACATTTATTGCGTTTATATCTAGTATAGAATTCACAATGATTCTAAGTTGGTGCTACCAAACTAGAGTTAAGTAACTTTGTATTATATCGTTCTATTAAGTATTAACTCTATTTTCTATATCACCTTTCAGATAGTCAATTCATCATAAACATTGCTTTTACACTTGAAAATATGTTATCTATGAAATATGCCTGAATACACTTTTTGTATCAATTTAAATCCGTATTCATTGTAACTGAAACGGAGAAAACGTCTCCTTGTCGTTTAGATAAGGAATTGTTAGCCAATGCAACAATGGTTTCCAAAATCAAGCTCTGGACATATTCAAAACATGTCTCGAGGAAGATGAACAAGAATAAGTAAAAGAAATGTGTAAGTTAAATCTAGAACATCTTGAAGTTTCTTCTATGACTATTTTTTGCCATTTAGTTGTAATAATAAAGATTAATACATGAGACAAAAGATTCCATATGAAGTTAACAGTAAAGCAGGAACTGAATTGTTCGATACTTACTTGCAACAACAATGGACGATTTCTGAAAAAACTCATTTATGAAGAAAATGGATCTTTTACAGTTATCGTAATGTCTTCTTTGTTCTTTTCCCTACTAATCTGTACTTTACATTATGTAATGAATTAACTATTTAAAAAGCTAAAAGAAGGTTGTATGTAATGAGAGGATTTCATTTAAAGAGACTGGACAAGAAAAAATTGCAAATCTGAATACCAGAAACATCAGTAACATTAGAATGCTTAAGCCACTTAACATGAAGAGCATTAAAATCACCAAACACAAAAATTGGCCAGACAAAACTGTTTGGAATTCATCAATAGTTGTGCTAACACATAGTTACAAACTAAGAGTTCAAGCATACTGGGCTTGTTCAACTACTGATGACACCAGATTCTGTACTCTTTAGCAAAAACTGTAACTAAGGTCTCAATCTTCATTATTTCTCAAGAAGCAGGAAGCTTTCAGCTAAAACCGACACCTATCAGGTCCTCTCATTTCATTATTTTGATCGGTTCCAACCTCCATTGATTTCAGTTCCAACCTCCGTTTTGGTTATTCCTTATTCAGTAACTCTTCCTAGGTTACAACAGGAAACAAGAAAAATCTCCTATTTGACTGTGCAAATACTAGCAACATCAGTAACATTAGAATGCTTAAGCCACTTGTCGTAATGAGCATTAAAATCACCAAATACAAAAATAATCACAGCTAGATGTAGAGAAAGAATCATTTCTATATTATTAGAAATATTGTTTAATACATTACAGTGCTGAGAAGAAGGAGAGCGAAGAAGAGATAGCTAACATAGTACAATAAAGAAAGTCGAAAGCGCATTAAAGAATCATCTCGGAACTCAAGGGATAATTCCATTGCAATTGTAACGTAGCTTCACTTTAATAGAGCATTAACTTTATGATATTTGTGATCAGATGTAGGGATATTGAATCTGTTATATCTATCTTAGATACTAAGTTAACGGTGATTTTAAAATAAGTGTAGTTTGAGGAATATACAGAGGGCATAATTCACACTCTACGATTCACGAACACATGACTTTATATATCTGAGTGTAACAATAAGACCGTAGCCTGATGTTTAGTTTAAGCTTAAGTCTCTATTATTAATATTCACAGCTGAATTATGCAAATATTTGTTGTTCAAAATATAGTTTTTTTTTAATCATTAGGTATCAATAAGAACGTAGTCGGAAATTTAGTTCACTCTTCAGTCAGTTTTTTAATGAATTATGTGCATTGACAATGAAGGAGACTATATTGTAAATATCTGTTATTGAAAATAAATACTTTTTAATCATTAGGTTGTCAAATTACTGGTATATATATATATATATATATATATATATATATATATATATATATATATATATATATATATATGACAATAGGAAAACTGTAATAGTTGCCGGCGCGTTTCGTCAAATGTGGGCTTTCTCAAGGCAAAAAACAAAATGAATTCATTTAAACAAAATAACTAATAATAATAAAATGTCCTCAGCAACTGTTTTTGTTATTATTAGTTACTTTGTTTAAATGAATTCATTTTGTTTTTTGCCTTGAGAAAGTCTACATAGGACGAAACGCGTCGGCAACTATTACAGTTTTCCTACTGTCATTTATATTTAGAAATATTGTCTTTTCTACAGGTTAACTCATATATATAATGAAAGCGGAGACTTTAGAAATTCATGGTAATATTTTTTTTCGCAAGACCGATTAATCGACCTCGTCTCATCAGACCAAACGGTTTCACAACAATAATTGAATTTTAAATTAATTCAGACACAAGCGAAAAAAGGAATTAAAATAGGTTTTAAAATAAAGTGTAAATATGGGGAAGGGAAAAAAGAAAACAGAAAGGGAGAGAAAGATATATATATATATATATATATATATATATATATATATATATATATATATATATAGGGAGAGGGAGTAATATAGGAAGGGAAAAGTGGATAAGAACCGACATGTCGACCTCTTTTTTACCGGATGTGAGAAGTAAAGTAGAGAGGATACATATTCAAAAGGGAACCAAGAAAAGAGAAAGGTAGGAGAAAGAAAACAAGAAAGAAACAGAAAAACAAGAAATGTGATTCGGAACTGGCAAGCGTCAGGATTTAAAATTAAATATATTCATAAGTTGTCTGTTCAATGCATGTAGTTATTTTACGACATCAATATATTCGTGTAATTTTTAAAATAGGTGATTATGAAAATAAGGCAGTAAAAAAAACCTAAATTACAGATAATTTTCTAAAAAGAATTATATAATAATTTGCTGTGTTCGTACATTGAACTCTCTTTGGATTTATATCCTCTTTGGAATTGTTCATACGAATTATCAAATAATATATATATATATATATATATATATATATATATATATATATATATATATATATATATATATATTAAATAAATAATTTTTTGTAGTACAGAATTTAATTGGTAGGAAAAGACAAAATTTATAAGGCATTTTTTTATAAAAGAAAAAGCTAAAAAAAAAAATTGAGTTTCGTCCCAGGACTTATCAAGTTGACTTGATATGTCCTGGGAAACGAAATCAATTGGTTGTGGGGGTTGTTTTTTGTTTTGTTTTTTGCTTTGTTTTTTTTGTGTTTTTTTTTTTTTTTTTCTTTTCTCAAAAATGCCTTATATATATATATATATATATATATATATATATATATATATATATATATATATATATATATATATATTATGGGGTTGTCTGAAAAGTTCATGCCGATATTAGTCTTTCGTTTTTCAAATACGTTAGTTGTCAAATTTATCGACAGATATAATATGCATTCATTTCCGATTAGAGAAGATTTCAAACTAACTCTTGAGAAAGAACGTTTAAAATTACTAAATTCGTATCAATTTTGCATACCTGTGAAAATGGAAGATTATAAGGCACATTTTAGACACTTTATGCTTTCTTTTATTGTAAAGGCAAAAAAAATGCCTTGCCAGCAACAAAAATGGTATGTGCTGTGTTATCTGACAGAACTGTACGGATGTGGCTCGCTATGTTTAGAATAGGTGATTGCAGCCTGATTGATGAAGAACTCTCAGGCAGACTCCCTCACTACAGATCACAACCAAATCAATACAGTGATTGAGAATAACCCTCATTAGAAAATTCGGGAATTGTCAGAAACAATAACTTTATCAAAATCCACTATTCATGAGCACTTAGTAAAGTTTGGGTACTCAAATTGCTACAATGTTTGGGTACCACATGATCTGAATGAAAAGAATCTTTTGGATAGCATTTCATCTGTGATTTAATGTATAAGCGCAATGAAAATGCACGCTTTTGAAGCAAATTGTGACTGATGATGAGAAATGGATCGTTTACAACAATGTTCAGCGAAAAAGATCCTGGGTTAAATGACATGAGCCAACTTTAGTCATCTCAAAAGCTGGTTTCATCCTAAGAAAGTCATGCTGTGCATCTAGTGGTATTGGGAAGGAATCCTGTACTATGAACTTCTGTGTGTTTGTATATTATATATATGTGTGTGTGTTTGTATATTATATTTGATTCTGAAAATTACTATTGGCAACAATTCAAGAAAAAAAAAACAGAATTGGCTAACAGGAAAGGTGTTGTTTTCTATCATGTTTCTTTGGCGACCCGGCAAAAATTGTTGCCACATTCATCAGACATTGCTCCTTCGGATTTGCATTTATTCAGGTCCTTGCAAAATAATGTAAATTCTAAATATTTTATTTCTTTCGATTACAGAAAAAACACCTTAATGAGTTCCTTGCCAAAAAACACTGAAATTCTTGGAAGATAGAAACTTTAAATTGTAGGAAAAATAGAAAAAGGCTGCGCAATAAAATGGTTCATATTTAGTTGAATAAATATTTAATGGCTTAATTTTGTTTCGTGTTTTAATTTCCCTTAAAAATCGGCATTAACTATCTGGACAAAACAAATATATATATATATATATATATATATATATATATATATATTATGTCATTTTGTCAGGTTTACTACTAGTCAATTTGTTCTATGATTGATTTTTCAAATATGATTTACAACATAATAATAATAATAATAAAATGTTCTCATATATTTAATGATAATTTTATACTTTTATTCTTTTCTTGTTTATTTATTTCTATTATTATCATTGTAATATATTACATTGTTTACTCCGACATCCACTGTATATATATATATATATATATATGTGTGTGTGTGTGTGTGTGTGTGTGTGTGTGTGTGTGTGTGTGTGTGTGTGTGTGTGTCTGTGTGTTTGTATATTATATATATGCGTGTGTGTTTGGATTATATACAGGTAGGTATACGAGCGATAGATCGTATACAAAAATATAAAAATGCTCTATAGTGCAAAAAAATTACGGGTCAATGTTAAGTAACAGAGATATTTAATATATATATTAAGAAATGAACATAATATTCTACATTAACTGCACAACACCGAGTTTCAAGCTAAAATAATTTTCAAGTGCTGGAATTATAATTGAAAATTGCTTCGGCATAAAACTCGGAGTTGTGCAATTAAAGTAAAAGATCATGTATATTTCTTTATATATATATATATATATATATACAGAGAGAGAATAAGATTTGGATTTATGGCAATAAAATTACTGAAAATTAGCTGAAAAACTAGTTATTCTGAAAAACTTAGACTACACTAAATTAATGAACCAGCGGAGTGAATTAAAGACTACTTGCAGACACAAAAATAAACATCACCTTAAATACACTACACCAAATTGTCTCGTTAACCTTTATTAATTCTTTTCTAACTTTTTTCTCACATTGTTTCTTATCCTTTGCTTCTTGGTGACAAAAGACAAAAGGAAAAACTATTCTTAGCCGAGGCGTTTCGACCTCTGGGGTATCTTATAAAAGTAAATGTAGGATTTATTTTGTTGCACGTGTTTGTATACAAGAGCAAGTATGTCATTGGTTTATCTAGGCTTTTAAATTTGAGAACGTTCATGAATATTCATCAGGAGATTGAAAGGTCAGTCAACATGCGGAGGACACAAAGTGCCATAATTCAAAATCTGGTAAGACAAAAGAAAGAAATATTGTTATTTATTTTTTTTTTAATTTTAATGAATATTGTGTAAATTTTTCTTCTTGTCTTTCATTCAATTTGTTCCTTCACAGATACACCATATCATAAAATAATTTACATGCACGCGCACATACACACATGTGTGTGTCATTTTTTTTTTTTTTGATTTTTTTTTTAATTTAGGTCAACTAATCGGTAGTCTATTTATGCAACTGAAAAAATATTTATCTGTATCTCACTCATTTAAACCGTTATTTAACTTCTCTTTTTAAAACCTCTCTATTTTTAATTTTATTCCTCATCATCACATTAAGGCCTTTCCTGTTCTTCTTCTTCTTCAGTTACTCCTCTCTCTAGAGCTTTGATACATTTCCATCACATCCTTGTTTCTCATTCCCACATATACACTTTCACTGAATTTTTTTTATATACTCGGAGATATATTTACCGTTTCCGTTTTGAATTTGTAGGTCTGATGAATTGGATCGTGATTTCGATTCCAGTGTAATAAGTTATAACCATGTATTATTAGTGTTTGAACCTTATATATATATATATATATATATATTACAATAAATATATATCATATTAAACGTGCAATCAATTTACTAAATTGAATTATTCACAAAACTAATGCAAAGGTTAATGATTTTAAATGGCGAGACATTTAAAAATCATTAACCTTGCATTAGTTTTGTGAATAATTCATGTATATATATATATATATATATATATATATATTTAAAGTTATTTTTGTGGGTACAAAAATTTAATGATCGAAATAAAAGTATAAAATTTAATATTACAAGACATATTAAACAATATTAAATAATAAAAAAAAAACACAACAACGCGGGGTGGGAAGCAACCGGTTTCGCTCCCGCTCTTCAGGCTTCCACGGGAGATTCAAAATTAAAACAGAAAAATGTACAATAAGAAGAAAAAAAATATATATATATATTTGTATATATGCAAGAAGGAACTAGAGGCAGATGACAGCGAGTCCCAACAAACACTCACGTTGTTTGCACAAAGAAGGCTTGCGGGACCCGATGTAAAGTGCCTCCAGAACCTTAAGATGAAATAAAGAGTGCGACCGGGCCAACACGGTGAACCAGTGAACACTAAATTTGGCTGCACAATCTCTGCTATTTAAAAGATGTTCGCATATGGCGGAACTGTATATATATATATATATATATATATATATATATATATATATATATAGAGAGAGAGAGAGAGAGAGATTGAATTGGTGTGAGTTTGTAACTCTGGGTTTCACGCTCTCTGCAATCGTCAGAGCAACTGATTAATTTTTTAAATTTTGGATTTATTTATGGTTGTGTATATCGCTGTTTTAAGGTAGTGGAAGGAAAGATACGTGCGTGTATGTATGTATGTATTCCGACGATAATTTTTCCTAAATATGTTAGATCTATCACTGATATTGAGCGCTTTCCAATAAGTACAGCGCTTATATAATATAATATATAAATAGTATATATAAAAATTGCACACAAACACACACATATATGTATATACATACATTTTACACACACACACACACACATATACATATATATATATATATATATATATATATATATATATATATATATATATATATATATATATATATATATATATATATATATATATATATATATATATATATTGTTTAAATGATAAATAGAAATCAATTAATGCCGACTATGTGGATGTCCTTGCTTACAGACCTGCAGGGTACTTATGTCAGTTTTGTGATGATATTTGCAGGTCTTCTTCCGGGATGAAGCGGCAGATGAGATTGCACGAGGAGAAAGTAATTTTCAACATCTCTTCAAAATCCTTTCGAGTGTCAAAATATCTAAGAGGTATGCAGGAACGAGGCTGGTTTTCAAAGTCAGCCGCGAGTCCACGGGCGTCCAACCCAACGGTTAAGTGATGAACTTCTTCTGTAAAGAAGTGGCAGTTATCATATATCTGTGTATATGTGCATGCTATATATGTATATATGCACATATACATAAGGATAATGTCTAACGTACTTTTACAACAGACACGTACGCACACATACGTACACACGTACACACATACATCTAATATGTATATAATATTATTATTATTATATATATATAATAATATTATTACATTTTTTTTAATATATAATCAACGCAACACAGAAATTCCCATGTTTCAAAACTGAAACTTCAATTCAAATTCAAACGTGAAAATTGAAATTAAAATACAAAGTTCGTTAAAGTTATTCTTAGCATCGCTTCATAATGGAACGGAACATTGTATTTAATTTTAATTTTTATGTTTGAATTTGAATTGAAGTTTCAGTTTTGAAACATGGGAATTTCGATGTTGCGTTGATTATATATTTTTAAAAAAAGCAATTATCATTTTATGCCCTACAATTGTATCGAGAACTTTAAAAAAAATGCTAAAAACTCTGAATTATAAATCTCATTGATATTTTCCTATTATTTCTAGTATACATATATATATATATATATATATATATATATATATATATATATATATATATATATATATATATATATATATATATATATATATCAGTCAGTTATGTCCCATGTGATAAACCCTTTGGCGATCATGTATCTTTCGATACATGACTGACGAGGCAGATTTTTTCCGCATTAGTTTGCCATTATTTTCTGCGGTAGACAAGTTGCCAACCAGGGCTATAGAACCCAGTCTGTCATGCTATTTCCCCATGCCTTTTCCCAGGGGTATTAGCACGTAAGAGAATGTTATGGATTCGACTGGAATTCGAACTCGGCTCTTCAATTCCTCAATCCGAAGCGCTATCTATTACTCCACCGTGGTGTGTGTTGTTGTTTTTTTTTTTTTTTTGTTTTTGTG
The DNA here is from genome assembly GCA_903632075.3 of Acanthosepion pharaonis. Lineage (NCBI taxonomy): Eukaryota > Metazoa > Mollusca > Cephalopoda > Sepiida > Sepiidae > Acanthosepion > Acanthosepion pharaonis. The sequence goes on from CAHIKZ030003431.1 coordinate 1,873,670, forward strand.
TGTGTGTGTGTGTGTGTGTGTGTGTGTGTGTGTGCGTGTGTGTGTGCGCGTGCGCGTGTGCGCGTGTGTGTGTGTGTGTGTGTGATTTTTTTTCTTGTGTAAATATAAAAGAACATAGAAGTCAACACTTAGAGGCGACAGTCTGTTTCATGCTAGATGCAATCATCAGGCCAGAGGATTGCATCTAGCATGAAACAGACTGTCGCCTCTAAGTGTTGACTTTATGTTCACTTTTATATATATATATATATATATATATATATATATATATATATATAAAATAAAAAATTAAGTTCAATTAGGCTAGAAAAAAAGGAGTATTAAAATTATTAGTGCTAAAAATTAGCATAAAGTATTTATGTATTTAACATTTAAGTATAAAAAATTAATAAATCGACCGATTCCGCTAAGTTGGATTCAACCTTTCGGTATCTTCAAGCGATTTCGGTGAATTGATTTTCTAACGCATTATTTTTTGTTTTTTAATAAAAAATTTATGAACACTCTATTTCTTAATAAATAAATAAATGAATAAGCGCCCGTCGCGTGGTGTGGTACAAGGTGAGGAGGAGGAGGATAAAATCAAGTGTATTGGAAATGTATCGGTGGAGTATTAAATGAAATATACATACTTTCTTTTCATCCCACTTCATATGAACTCAAAGGGAACTTTTAGCATGTTTACAACCGGACATAATTTCCGATCTCTCATTCAAAAGGTTTTTTGGCCTGGTTATCATAGCTAATTTTTCTTGTTGACAAAGGTTTCAGATGTTACTATGATTATTGTAAGGTTCTGCAGCATATCTTCATTCAAGCATGTTTCATTGACTAATATAGACATATTATGTCTACTTATTTTTATACTGATCCTTTCAAGTAGTCTAATCAGTTAATTAAAATGAAATTCATCAAGGAAGGAACCGTACTTTTTGGTAACCCATGTACTTTCAAACTTTTCCAAGATCATCTTCAGGGGTTGATTACAAATACAACGGTTTGACGGCCACAACATTATCAAGACGTCTTACACTTCATTTGTCGGATGTAAGTTCTATTACCCAACCTCTAAAAATATATTCCAGTCTACCTTCACAATACAGAAAATACTTCTTGATAACACGAATATACTACATCATGAAAATAATAACCAAAAACTTAAAATATTCGAGGATCTCTATATCAAAATCAAACAACCAACAAAATTTATTACGAACAACAGCATATATAAAATATATATATTATTTAATGCTATTTTATATTTCTACAAATTTCCGATTAGCTCCCTTATATTAAAACGCTTTTATGCAAAAAATTAAATAGCTACAACGGATAAATTTATTTTTTCAAATAATTACCGAGCGCGATAAGGTTTGTCTGTCCAATATTTCTTTAAGTTTAATAACATAATAAAAAAATTAAACAGACAATCTTTGTCGAAATTGTTCATCAAAACTTGTTTAAAGAAATTCTCACTGCCTAAACACACCATATATATATATAGAGAGAGATAATATAATCTATCCTGAAACTATACATAATATAGATCCCACTATGCGCAAATATTGATTTAGGAAGCGTAATTTAGATGTGGCCTACGGCCGAAAGTACGGGGCACCTAGGGAGGATCGAACACACTACTCGGTCGTAATTTATCTAGCCAGACAAGCTTGAGAACCATTCCACGACGTCGAAGTTTTCTCTTATGCGCAAATAACCTGTTTATTCCGAGGTGATCTATTTTAGACTAAAGAACGGTAACTCGTTTGTTTACATACGTCCATGTAAAAACAAATGATGTGGTTGATTCCGACAGATGCCAACAATCGGAGCTTCTGCAATGACGTCATCACGAACACGACACATTTTGACTCACGGAGATCCAATATGTCGCCATAGCAATAAAATCGAATTGCTCAACTGTGTCACAAAAAAAAAAAAGAAATCGCTAAAGCTTCTGCATTGTTTTTCACATTTCTTTTTTTCGGGATTTCTGCACACATTTTAAATAAAGCATTGATACAATAATTGTTTACGTTATTACTTGCAAAATGTCACGAGTTTTGGCATCTGTGAGTTTTTATCTCATCATTTTTAAGGATTCGTTGGTAGGAAGACCTACTTTATCCGATCAAACAACATAACAGACAGGAATGTAAACAAAACAAGAACCTAACTCTGGAGAAAGCGAACGAAAGCGATACGACGGTTTCGATTTTATCGTTGACTATTTACATTTCGCCAGAGTAAACTTTAAATTCTGTCAGGGAAAACGAAATCCAATCTTTATGATCCGAAAGGGCAATAAACTTACAGTAAAATGCATAACTAGGTTTGATAGATTAAACAAAAGCCTTCGATTTTTTTAAAATCAATATCACCCTATTCAAGGTGGTAAAGCCACTAAAACACAAGCAGTTACTGAGTGTGGAGGAATTAGTAACAGAAACATTAATAATGAGCAGGAAGAAGAAAGAGTAATCAAGAGGAAAGTAGGTAGCGATTGACATTGCATTTACATTCTTGCATATTAAAGTTGGCTGGAAAGCATGGGGGGGAAAGAGGGAGTTACACAAGCGAAAAGTGCGAGAAAAGAAACTGTTAGCATAGAATATACTGATACATCTAGCCAACTCAACCCTAAATTGATGAGATTTTGACGCCAGTCTAGTACTGCACTTGGTACCATAGCGAAGAGCTCACCCGAACAATCACCATGAAAGTATTTCAGAGAAAAGGCACAGGGAGGCAACCTTACGGCGATAAGCAAGTGACAGAAGCTGAGTCGGCAGATCAGGACCAATAATATTGCTGATTCTTCTTTGGATTTTGTACTATATTAAGATATAAGGCAAAATCCTATTTAAACCACTAGAAAAACTTGATTGATATGAGAAAGATAGAATTTCTTTTAATCATTTCATTACAAGAAAGGCAATAAAACCACTGAGATGTCAGGTGGTCTAATTCTACTATCTGTCGTTTCCATCCTTTCAAGACGTACGCGATCGTGGCTCTCCACAATTTCGCGTCCTTTGTACCTCTTGGCAATTATTATCTTTTTGTTATCGTTTCTAAACCGTGTTCAGTCATCCATTTACGTTAGGTAGGTTGTGCGCTGTTTTCCTCTGTCACTCTTGCCATCGCTATGTCCTATCAGTTTCAACTTTGCCATGTCGCATTATGTGCTCTAGAAATTTCAATTGTCTCTTTCTGATGTTAAATATAAGTGTCCTTTTTGTTTCCATTTTCTCTAAAACCTCGTCGTTGCTCACATGTTCGGTCTATGGTATCCTCAGCATCCTTCTGTAGAAATTTCAACTCTCTCTTCCTGATGTTAAGTATAAGTTTCCTTTTTGTTTCCATTTTCTCTAAAACCTCGTCGCTGCCCACATATTCGGTCCATGCTATCCTCAGCATCCTTCTGTAGAAATATCAACTGTCTCTTCTTGATGTTAAGTATAAGTTTCTTTTTTGTTTCCATTTACTCTAAAACATCGTTGTGCCGCGAACTCTCGAAATTTCAACTGTTTTTAACATAACATACGTGTATGTCACTGTATTGATAGCGCATCCAGAATGAAAACTGCCATAATGCATAGTAGTAAAGAAAAGGGAGAAGAAAGGCCTAACTATTAATTATAATGAGACGGAATGGTAGGTCGTCAGCAAGAGAGACTGCTAAATGTGCCAGCTTCGAATTGGAAACATCAAAATCAAATAGATGCAGAAATTTAGCTATCTCCATAATATAGTAGAAGATAATTGAAAGTGTGACATAGAAATCTGAAGGCGCTTCAGGGTAACGAAAGGCACCTCCCAGAAATTAAAATATAGGAAAATTTCATTAGAAACTGTCATATAGGAATAAAGAGTCGCTGTAGTTTGAACATAGATCACCACAGAGCAAACACAGGCGATCCCATTTTGAATAAGTAGATCACATGATGGTTAATTGAAATATATATACGGGATTTAGCGTGGCGTCCAATTGATCACTATTTCTACACTATCCTCTATTACTATACGGATCGCTATTCTCTATACTATTCACTATGCTATTTTCCTATACTGTTCACTATACTATTTCTCTATACTGATCACAATTTCCACACTATCCTCTATTTCTATTACTACACGGATCGCTATTTTCTATACTATTCACTATACTATTCTCTATACTGATCACTATAAGGATTACTATCCGGATCACTATTCGGCGGTTACTTTTCGAGGGGGTATTATCGAATATGTACTATTAGTGCCAATGTTATTCGAAGGCGTCTGACACCAGTGTTGTTCAACGGCGTTACTATAGTTGTATCTACGATTAAAGAACCTCTACTACAACGAGCATTACGAAAGTGACAACGAGTATTCGTTGACATCACAAAAGTGGCTATGAGTGTTCGTTGACATCACAAAACACCTATTGGCTAATGTTTTGAAATGTCACGAGATTAGAACAGGAACACGTGATGGTTAATTGAAATATATATATACGAGATTTAGTGTGGATTGATCACTCTTTCTACTCTATCCTCTAGTACTATACAGATCGCTATTCTCTATACTATTCACTATAATATTTCTCTATTCGGATCACTATACGGATTCCTGTCCGAGCGAGTATTATCGAGCAAGTACTATTAGTGCGAGTGACATTCGAAGGCGTCTGACACCAGTATTGTTCAACGGCGTTACTATAGTTGTATCTGCGATTACAAAGTCTCTACTACAACGAGCATTACGAAAGTGACAATGAGTATTCGTTGACAAAAGAAACATAGGAAAGTAGTGCTAATCTGCTTTTTCATATCTATCTTCATCCAGTCTTTTGAACAGGAGTAGAGGTTTATCCCTTATTTTTTGTTTAGGATTGATTTCCCGGTTCCTTCTAAAGTCGATTTCAGCTCTATCCCAATAATGTCTCCGGCTATATTCTGAAATTTTATTTACTATTTAATTATTTTTCCTCAGTAGGAGTATATAGGTTCGCTTATCGTCTGGTTCACACCCCTCCCCTGTCTTTTGAACAGGAGTAGAGGTTTATCCCTTGTTTTCTCTTTAGGATTGGGTTTCCGGTTACTCTTAAAGTATTTTTCATTCTCTTTCACTCTCTGTAGCCTCTTGCATCTTAGTGACTGTTATAGTGGAACACCACCCATTCTATAGTTAATAGACTCTCCCACCTATAATAAGTAGGAGTAGTAGTAAGAGTAACAAGTCAGTCGCTCAATGAGTTGGTCAGTCAGTCGATGCCGGACGACCGTTAGTCGGATACTAAAGTATCAGCGACCACAACTAGATTACTCTGCGTCATACCTATTATATGAAGTTCCTAACGTTTTGTACGTCGAACCTATTTTAGGACCGACTTAGTACAAATACAAGCCTCCACTGTGAAACCACTCCATAAGAGTGACATTATCGCCTTGCTTGGGGTGAATTGATTATTAAAAAAAAAGTATAAGCGTCCCTCTTGTTTCCATTTACTCTAAATACCGAGAGTAAAAGAGAATGAGAAAATTTTAGTGAAGATAAAGGACAATGAAAGAATATAATTTAGGAAGACAGAAGATGATGATTAACCTTGCATTTAATTTTTGAAGATCGTAGATGACAGGGAATCAAGAAACCGGAAGAGAGTTCCGGATAATCCGGAATATTTACTCGGAACAAATGCATACGGATAAAAAATGAACTGAGCAAGTCCACAAAAATAGAAAGAGGCGTAAGGCAAGAAGGCATCGTCTCACCGGATTTATTCAATCTAAAGAGCAAAGCAATCCTAAGAGAACTAGAAGTCCTGCTGGGATTTATTATTGGTGACACATGATACGCAAATAACACCTCATTGATGGTAGACACGAAAAGAAAACCGCGGGAACTCATAGACAATGTAGTAAAGGAGAGTAAGAATAAAGGACTAACTATCAATTGCAAGAATACAATGTGTAGTCGTTAGCAAGAGGGTCAATTTGAATTCGAGTAAGGAACTAAAGATGTCAGGGTGTGGCCAAGAAAATCTAACCGGCCACAGTGACAACAACCAGTTCTTGATAATGACTGAGACATTCGAAAGTACTTGAACCAAAAGAACAACACATGAATCAAGCAAGTACAGGCATTTATTTGGTATTTAATATAAATTTAATCCGGTACGTACAATAACAGACGACAGAAATTGTAACACAGTAGCCCTAAGACGTTTTACAATAGAGAAAGATGCCTTTCAAAAATTAAACAAAGTATTAAGAAATAAGAAAATTCTATTAGAAAGAAAGAAAAGAGTATGAAGCGCTATACTGTATTATATTATGAATTAAAATTACACACAATCATTCTACTTATAATGAATTAAAAAGCCCTATATTGTATTATATTATGAATTATATTATGAATTAAAATTACACATAAACATTTTGTCTTATGAATTTAAAAGTGCTATATTATAATATGAATTATATTGTGCAGTGCTATATTATAGCCAGTCTTCCTATATGGCAGTGAATGCTGGACAATTTCATCACAGACGAAGAAGAGACTTCATGCAACAGAAACGTGGTCCTACAGAAGGATGATGAGGATTCTTTGGACGGTGCATGTAAACAACGGGGAAGTTTCAAGGAGAATGGGAACAAAAAAGACACTTGTAGTTAGAATCAGAAAGAGACAGTTGAAATTTCTGGGATACATAATGAGGAAAGAAGGGTTGGTAAATTTGACACCTACAGGACATACTGAAAGTAAGCTGAGCAACGAGAAACATCGAGTAACCTACCTAACGAGCTTTTGTAAATGGATGAGGCGACAGGGACTTGTAGAGACAAAAAAGACATAAATATTACTAAAAACTACAAAGTTGTAGAGAGCCATATTCGCTCACCTCCTGAAGGGACACAGTATATTAAAGAAAAGCTATGGTAAGCTAGCATTATATTTGAAATTAAAGTAGTAAAAAGAAATAAGAAAATAATTTTTCCAGTCCCTAATATAAAAAATATTTCACACGTGATCTTTAAAAATACGTTATCAAAATGGCCGTCCTCATGATTCAAATCGCATGACTTCGTATAACAACCCCGCAGTTCTAAATAATATGAATTTGCCTAGCGTTCCCATAATCTGTAAACTGATGACGTCATTTCCTTTTACTTTTTTTTATATATAGATATATATACCGAGCTGGATCGAAAACGGCCATCTTTTAACCGGGTCCGTATTGGAGGTGGCAGCGCAAGCTACTAACCGGAGGGAGTAACGAAGCTCATTATTCGACGATGCGAAATATTTTATTTTCCTTATCAAATTGAATAAAGTCTGGCAACACATGCCTAAAAGAAAAAAAAAACGTCTTGAAACCTTCCCCACTCGAAGAAAACAATTATAGGTTCCACCGTTTTACTGTTGAAATAGCTAAATGCAACCGCCACTTCTACTCCAAGTTTCTTTATTTGCATTTACCTTGCTTCCCTGATAACTACAATCTTCAAAAATTTAAATGCAACGTCAATCGCCATTTTATATCTTCTTGAATTCTGTTCATCTTCTGTCCTGTTCTCAGTCTTCTCTTTCTTTTCACTTTCACTTTTACTTTCACTCCCTGTAATGTTCTGTATACTAGTGGCATTACCGTCTTATTTGATATGGAAAATTTAAAAATAAAAAGTTTTTAAAAAAATATTTATCATAGGGACGTGAGGGTGGTGTTATGGATAGTGGCTCGGAATAAGAAATCGGAGAAAGGAGTTCATTACATTCACTTAAGCGCAAATACCCCCCAGCTCTGGGTTAAATAGTTGTTGTTGCAAATGGAAAAATCATTGTTATCTCAAAAAAATGTTAATGCAATATTCATTAGCAAAAAAATTATTATTATAATCTAAAATATGTTTCAGCATTAAATAAGCAAAAAAGGGTTGATAAACCGTAAAAGACAATCAATGCTACGAAAGGACAAATGAATTGCTCACTGTTTTCCTTTTCCTTTGTTTTAACAGCTTTCTCTTTTTAACCTTCTACTTTATTCTATTCCTTTTTAAACTTACACTTTGTTTTAACTGTCTACGACACAATTCCATAACATGGCTTCCCTGTGTCTTTTCTATAAATATTTTCATGGGAATTGCTATAATGAGCTTTCCTCCTTGGTTCCACGGCCGCACGAATTTAAGTGTTGTGCTTCATTGACATCTAGATCTCATCGTTTTACTATTGAAATAGCTAGATGTAACCGTAAATTCTATTCTAATAATTTCTTTTCTCGCACTAGTCCTGGGTATAACGATAAACTACATCCGGCAGTAGGACCTCTGGTCGAGAAATTGAAGGTTTTGAAGAGTGTGGGACTACATCTTAATTGTAGTCGTTCCAGGTCCTTTCTGACCTGGGGTGGTAGTACCTGTTAAGGTGCCAGCTTTGGGCCTGTGAAACTCTCTTCCGGCCTCTTGCTTCTCTGTCACCTACGATCTTTGAAAATTTAAATGCTACATCAATCGCCATCTTCTGTGTTCCTGAATCCTATTCTTTTATTCCCACTAATATTTTCGCATTGCTAAGGCACGCCAGATAAAACGGCACTTCCTACTTCAAAATGGGTGGCAGGTTCGAATCCTGACGGAGGTCATATATGTTTTTTTAATTTTCTCGACTACACAGGCCGTTAAACGAAATAAATATACTGTTTAAAATAAACAGAGTGTCTACTCAAATACGGGTAACCCCTAAAATAACTTTTGAAGTAACTGATATATGGTGGACTCTCCCGACGTATTCAACGTATTAGGATCAAGCAACTCAGTTCCTAGGAACCGACAGCCCAGACTCCATCACATATGGTTTGATTATAGTGGTGAAAGCTTTGTGCAGAACCAATCACACTTTTTGATGGGTTAAATACAGAGAGCTGGTGCACTACATGCCACAAGGTCCCCAAACGAGCCTCAGCAGGTTTTGAATTCAGAGTTGTCCTTCTCTTAGACCAGTTGCCATACAAGGCTATAGAACCCAGTGTGTCTTGCTATTTACCCATAGCTGAAGGGAAAAGAAGTAGATTAATAACCTTTCCCAATGCTATTAGCACGCAAGTGAATATATATATATATATATATATATATATAGCGATAGCGAAAACATATTTTAAATCAATTAATTTATAATATTAATGCTCTGTAAATTTACATTGAGCACTATTTTGTAAAAATAAAAATATCTATAAGAACACCGGATTATATATCTTACTGTTCTTTTATATATATATATATATATATATATATATATATATATAGTAATCTAAAGACAGACTGTTTCTGTATCACAGCTCTTCAGTGTGGCTAGATGTTCGACTGCTTATATATATATTATAATTGCTACCAGATTGTTTTCGGGTATGATCATGGCAAGATATCATTGACTCAATTTTGACTTATCATATATAGCAACGTCTCTGTGTGAAATGTTTAAAGTGGGGAAAGGCGACTGACTGGGTCAATCTCTAAAAATGTGCCCAAAAAGAAGAGCCAGTCAGCATATTCGGGTACCACCAAGCTCCAGGTTTTACATTACATTTCCTCCTCTAGTTGGATACCTTAACTTCTTTAAGGTCGTCAACATTCCCCAGAGAGCTTACTAACCTAGAAGTTTGTATATACTCCGCACCTGCGGTGTATGACCATTGATCCCATGAAAAGAATCACCCGCCGCCCTTTGATTTTAATCCTGTATTTTGTGTAGTCACCCTCCTCACTAGTAAAGACTGATGGAGAAATAAATATCCAGACCCATGCTGAAATTAGTACGGGGTTACATAGTACCAGTAGCAATAACAATGTATCCTCCTCTCTCTCTCTCTCTCTCTCTCTCTCTCTCTCTCTATCTATCTATCTATCTATCTATCTATCGCTCTCCCTCTCCCTCTCTCTCCACACACACACACACACACACACACACACACATATATATATATATATATATTAAATAAAAACAGGTCACTTTAAGGTTCCATGTTTTGTTTGGAAGTAAAGTCTGATGATCCGCAGTCCTTTTAAAAGGGCTGTGGTGAAATAATTTATTACGTGGAACCTTAAAGTGGCTTGTTTTTATTTAAATTATTTGCTCTGAATTTACATTGAGCTCTCTGGATTTTATCCTCCTTAGGTTTACCCATACGGATTACCTAGTTTTTCATAAACTATATATATATATATATATATATATATATATATACGTTATATATATATAAATATATTTATTTAATCGTCTACCGGCCTGAAACTTGAGACATCTTATTAAAGACAACTTTGTCTCTGGCGTATTTGAGTTAGACGTTCCGTTTTATTTATTAAACTCGTCCAGGCACGACCAAAATTGTACCTTTATCTTTATTTATTATCGCCGCAAATTTTCTACCGGCTCCAAGTTAGCGGGAAGGACAAAACTTTGCAGACATCCCATTATGGAAATAAAGACAAGTTTTTTACGCCATTTTCTACTCTCTGGCTGCCACGAATAGGCAGGAAAGATTCTATTTGAGCCAATAGCTCCATGAATGTTCTAGCATGCTTCGATACCATTCGTCACATGGAAAAATTTAAATCTGCACACTCCAATTGGCTCGCTCTAAACTAACATTGATTCTGATCCCGCAGAACTGGGGAGATTGGTTGTTAACAATTTTCGTCGAGTCCTTTTTTTAAAGCTGATCGTTTTGTGTTCATTTTGTTCACGTAACCGAAAAAATTGTGAGATGGGCAAGAAGTAAGGCATGTAGCAACATCAGTAATTAAAGGAAGTGATAGCAATTGCTGTATGTGTCTACGTTTTTTTAAAACGCAGGCCATGCTGCTGTATATATATATATATATATATATATATATATATGTGTGTGTGTGTGTGTGTGTGTGTGTGTGTGTGTGTGTGTGTGTGTGTGTCTGTGTAACGAATGCAAGGCCGCAATTTTCGACGGATTTGTACCAAAATTTACATGCACATGCTCCAAGTTAGCAGGAAGGACAACACCGACTTTGCATTTCCCAACTCCCATCTATAGTGGGAATAAACGATTTTTCATCCTTCTACGGCAGTTTTCATGTAGTTTGCGGCCATTTTCTACTGGCCAGAGTGAGAGCCTATAGCTGGCTGCCACGAATAGGCAGGAAGATTCTATTGGCCAGCGTGAGAGCCAACAGCTGACTGACACGAATGTGTGTGTGTGTGTGTGTGTGTGTGTGTGTGTGTGTGTGTGTGTGTGTGTGTGTGTGTGTGTGTGAATGAGAATCCGACAAAATGACAAATATAAGACATATATATGTGATAATGACAATGTGCTGTTGAAATGGCCACCACATTCACCTGACTTGACAAATGCCCCGTATTTTATTTTATTAATTTCTGGAAATCTGGAGTAAGCGTTCTGAAAATGTTTTAAACCCACAAAATTTATACAAAGATATGCTCACACTACACTACATAGTCTCAAAACTAAAAAAAAATAATAACGTCTTGTTTACCGGTGTATGCCTTTCACGATGAATTAAAGCTAAATATCGCTGATTACATGTTACCAAACCCAAAATCGCTTTGATAGCCTCGTTTTCTAATGTTCTGTTCATTAACCTCTAACTTATTTCATAATGTTGTTCGTAAAATAAAATCATTTTTTTTTATTTTGTCATTCATGCTCATTACAGTATAATTTACGACAAGGGCGCTGATACATATCATTTTACGAAGTGGATCTTCATTTACAAGTTGTAATTTTCTAACCGATATATAAAACGGATGAAAAGGACTTTTGCGTGACCGAATTCAGCCTTGAACGTAAAGTTACAAAAACCGCACGAAACATCAATCAGTTCTTTGGCCAAGAATCGATTCCTGATCACTCGGTTCAGCGTCGCTGTCAGAGATTTCAGTGAGGAAACAAGATGCTTAAAGATAACGAACGTCAAGAAAGGAAGCTATTTCTCGACGATGAAACGCTAAACTTTCCGAGAATTTGATAACTCCAATCTTGTTGCCAAGATAGGCTAAGTAGATATATACGACTCCATGTTCAATTTTTAAACGTTCTAATCATATTTTTCATATTTAAGGTTATCCCATGTAGTAATATCGGTATGTTTACTTAATTTAGAAAACATTTGAACTTAAATTTGAATGTCTTGGGATCTGTATGTCACCCCATTAGGAAGGCGCTAATTGAAAAAAATAGAAGACAGAAAACACTAATTTTCGATAAACTGAAGATATACCGATGACCAGACGAAGGAAAATGAAAGAAAAAGATATTTGTTTTTTGTTTTTATTGGAAAAAACTAGAAGAAGGTAATTAAATTTCTCGTCCGCCAGAGAGGTAAAACAATGAGACCATCTAGTTTCATTTAGAACTGAGATTATGTGATGGAATATTCTTGGAGGTCCAATGACCTCCCGGAAAGAAATAGATACTATTTTTACGACTATTCTCAACGACTTGACGTGGCTTCCCTCTGTCTTTTCTACAAATATTTTCATGGTGACTGCTCTGACGAGATTCTTTCCCTGGTGCCACGACTACCTGAATTTAAGCGTGCTACTAGATTGGCAGCTAGGTCCCACCCGTTTACTGTCGAATTAATTAAATGCAACCGATACTTATACTCCAAAAGTTTCTTTTTCTCACACTTCCCACCCGTGGATCTCCCTTTCCGTTTATTTGCTTCACTGATAACTACAGACTTCAAAAAATTTAAATGCAACGTCAATCGCCATTTTCTATCTTCTTGAATCCCGTTCACCTTTTGTCCTTTGCTCAATCCTCCTTATACTCAGTCTTTTCTCTCACTTTCACGATCTGGACCCATGAGTTCGAGTAGCATTCCCGCCTTGCTTGGGGTGAAATAATTAAAAAAATGTTCCATTTAGTTGTTAAATACAAGTTTATTTTCATTAAATTAGTTTTAATTCAAAATAAAGTATATATATATATGTGTGTACTATTTCTATAATACAATTGTTAAACTTATCTATTAGTAAAATAATTTTTTTTTTTTCATCGAATTCTTATGGTGGTCCACAAAAAAAATTGAGAGTAAAAGTGGTCCATGGGTAAAAAAATGTTGGGAACCACTGGGTTAGACTATATACCAAAACAGATATAAAAATAAAAAAAAAATAAATAAATTTAAAAATTCAGCGTTGCCTCTGCTTCATGCGCATGCGTAATTACATAAACGTAAATATCTTTTTAGCCCGATGATGTCCTAAAGAAAGAAACGCGTCACAAGAAAAATGTTTTTTCGCTGTGTCATAGAATTTTTCTAAAATAAATTTGATGTTAAAATTTTCTATGGCAATAATGTCGCCAATCCTTTTCTTCTGCTTAATACTCTTCTTTTTTTTTTTTTTTTTTTTTTTTTCATTTTATCTGAAATATCTTTTTGTGACATTCTTAAAGCTAGGTTTTACATGTTCCTACTTAAAAATAACTTTTTTTATTGTTTGGGAATCCTGTTCAACTTCTTCGCAATTTCCAAACTTATGTTCTCATCATTCAATAACTCTGCAATATCTTGTAGATCTCATGAGGTTATATCTTTCTTATGGTCTGTCAGTCAGTTATGTGCAATGCTTGATACACGCTTAGGCGATCATGTATCTTTCGATACATGTCTGACGAAGCAGATTTTTCCCGCAGTAGGTTGCCATTTCTTTCTGTGGTAGACTGGTTGCCATCCAGGACTATAGAACCCAGTCTGTTCTGCTATTTACCCATAGCTGGGACAGAAGAAAAGGATCCATACCTTTCCCAAATTAGCAAGTAAGTGAATGTAATGGATTCGACTGGAATTCAAACTCGGCTTTCCGATTCCTCATTCCGAGCCGCTATCTGTTACTCCACACAGACCGTTAATGCAGTATAATATGTCGCTCCAAGCAAGGCGTTAAAGCCACTATGATGCAAGACGCTATTGGAAGTGAATGAAATTGAGAAAACGTTGCCGAGGAGAAAGGACACTAAAAAGAACAACATTCAAGATGTTAGCCAGTTATGTGCCATGCTTGATACACGCTTAGGCGATCATGTATCTTTCGATAAATGATTGACGAGACAGATTTTTTTTCCCGCCATTTCTTTCTACGGTAGACCACTTGCGATTCAAGGCTATAGAACCTGCTCTGTCCTACTATTTACCCATAGCTGGATTCATACCTTTCCCAATGGTATTGCTGGAATTCGAACTCGGCTCTCCGATTCTTCAATCCATTACTCTACCATGCCTCCTCTTATGGTCTATAGTAATCTTTATATCTAAAATAATAATAATAATAATAAACAAATTCAAAAGGAAATTTCTATTGGATGAAGAAGTGGAAATAAACCATAATATAACTACTGAAGCGGCAAAGAACCTAACAAAGAAAGCAAAAGTAAATGCAATGTATCAAATGCAGAAATGATGGCAAGCCTTCTGTCCTTTGTAGCTTTTAATAAATTATGGCTTTTTGATATCTCTCCTAAACCTTTTCCCGCCATTAACTCAAGCTCACTAAGTAGATTATACATTGTTTTCTTTTGTCCCTCTTGCTTTCAATCTATTCTGTGACTATCAGATATTCCAAGCCCTATTTTTTCATCATGAGCTCAAGAAATTTCAACTGTCTCTTTCTGATGATAAGTATAAGTGTCCTTATTGTTTCCATTTTCATTAAACCTCGTCATTTCTCACATGTTCGGTCAATGTTATTCTCAGCATCCTTCTGTAAAACTACATTTCTATTGCTTTAAGTCTCTTCTTCATCTGTAAGATTGTCGAGAATTTATTGCAGTATTTTTTTAAGCATTCAACCCCAAGCAAGGCGGGAAACCACTAGCACGCAAGGGGTTATAGAGTTAGAGCGAGAACAAAGAGAAGTGATAGAGGAAAAGATGAAGAGACGGTTAGGGGATAGATCCGGGCATCTGGAGACGTCGATTGATGTTACATTTGAATAGTTGGAGATTATAGCTATCAGGAAAACGAGAATTGAGGAGGGAGTTCAACAATCGAGAAGTGCGAGATATGAAGCTATTGGAGTAGAAGAGACGGCTATATTTAAAAGTTTCGACAGTGAAAGGGTGAGAGCGAGATGCCAGCCTAGTTGCACGTTTAAATTCATTAAGTCTGGGAACCAGCAAAAGCAGCTCATCGGAGCTGTTACCATGAAAGTATTTGTAAAAAAGACAGAGGGAGGCGACGGCACGTCTGTGAGAGAGCGAGTGCAGACGAGATGCCAGATCAGAGCCAATTATATTGCATATCCGTCTCTGGATCTTATCAAGAATCCCGAGGCAAACAGAAGGGGCTCCAGACCATATATGGCAGCAATACTCCATTCAAGGACGAATGGTTGATTTGTAGATTTGAAGGATCGACTCCGGCGAGAAAAATTTCCTGGCGCGGCATATGGAGCCAACTTTCCTTGCGGTGGACGAAGCTAATGACTCAATGTATTCGTTCCATCTCAGGTCAGCGGACAATGTGAGACCGAACAGTCGCAAAGAGGTACTCACGTGGAGTTGAGCATAAGACATTCTAATGGGGGGCAGGGGTGGTTCTCTGTGGTGAGTAATAGAGAGCAATTTTATTACGTAACAGTTCAGTACCCTTTTCTTTAGTTTTAACGAATTTTTTCTGCTTCTTAATACTCTGCTTAGCTTTCAGAACGCATCTTTCGCTATCCCATACGTCCTCGGATTTCAGTATGCATTCCTTATTTCCACCACTTCTAACCTTCACAGCTAAGATCTACCATGCTACGTACCCTGTGGCGAACCACTCTCATTTCCCCGCATTCCATTCTTCTTCCTTCTTCTACGTGCTGCGTCCCTTGGGGACATGAGCGATCATGGTTATCCAAAACTTCCTATCCCTCGTTACCCTTAGTAGTTTTTCTCCCTTTACCAAGGTTTCCCTTTCCGCCATCCATTAAAATTACACTCGAAAAGTTTCTTCCTACGATAATAAAATGCGCAACTATAGCAAATTTAAAGCCAAATTATCTAAAATTCAATAAAGCATTAGATTACGGAAAATATTTTCCTAAATTTTTAAGATTACTGAGTAGTTGAAAACTTATATAAGAAAGGTTCACTCGTTATTTTCAAGTAATTTTTACAGATATGTCCCCCTTAGAAGAAATTCCAGACATATGTCTATCGAGATAGTTATCAACACCTCATAGAAAAGCCACATCCAGGTTAAAAATGCTTTTCTGCGATATTTTAAACTAAAAGTAAGTAATATTTGTTTCAAATCAAAATAAGCCTTCCTCAAAGCTAAAGGCCATAAAGACAAGGTTAAGAAATTCGCTGTCTGAGGAGAATTTGGAATCATACATGTTGCTATTCATTAAAAAGGAATTTTAGATGAATTATATGCAGAAGCAATTATTGGCAGTGAACATAAACGATTAATCTTAATATAGTAGACTGCATGCAATGCTCTATTGTGATTTCGAATTATCTGCTAATGTCTAAATTGAGCGTTAAACTATTTAAAAATAACAAAAAATTATTTAATATTAAAATAATAAATAAATTAAAAATCATAACATTCTCTATTTAGATTTGGTATCTACTGCTAGAAATATTTACAGTACATGTACAGTGAAATTACTAAGAAATATACATTTTTTACACGAATATTTTAATTGTATCTCCATGATTCCAGTAGCTTTCCTACACGGC
This sequence comes from Acanthosepion pharaonis, assembly GCA_903632075.3. Classification (NCBI taxonomy): domain Eukaryota; kingdom Metazoa; phylum Mollusca; class Cephalopoda; order Sepiida; family Sepiidae; genus Acanthosepion; species Acanthosepion pharaonis. Next base: position 1,890,381 of record CAHIKZ030003431.1, read on the forward strand.
CTATCGATAACATTCTTGATAGAACTTGTTCTTAAAGCCTCTTCTAGCACTTCATCATCCTTTCGGTTTCCTTCTTCAAGAACGCGTTCCCAGCTGGGACTGGTTAGGATGCCAGCTTGCCCGATTGATAAGTAGTTCCTAATGGATTGGACTCCAGGTGAAGTACCCTCCCTATATCAAATAAAACTGTAATAAAAAAAAAAACACAGTCAACAGTTTTAGTAATAAAAACGAATAAGAACCTTATAAGTCATCAGTACACTATCAGTTACTCAAGTCCAATGTGAGAGGACATTATAAAAGCTAAAGACCATGTTATTAGAATGGAATTGTTATATGAATTAGATTCAGAAGCAATTATTGATAGATTCTCATAATTATCTAGTGAACACAAACGATTGCTCTTAATATAATAGACTCTATGCTTTCAAGAAAATTAAATTAAACTTCATGCAATGCTTTATTGTGTGTGTGAACTATCTATTAATGTGCAAATTGTGCAGTAAACTATTTCAAAATATCAGCTTATTACTTAAAATTTTTAAAATAAATAAAAAAATTCAATTATAACATTATGTATTGACATTTGATATCTACTGGCAGTAATATGTACAATACCAACAATAACATTGATAGAGAGGGCAAAGGGCAGTCCGTCCCACAAGACACTTTTATGGGGGTACTACTTTTAAATCTGCCGTATAAACCTGTAATAGGCTCTATTGAAATAAAAGTGGTTTTATAGCGGGATATTTAACAATCAAAAAACCTTTTGTCTTTCCTCTTGATAGCATAAAGATTTTGACGATAAAACATTGTTTTAAGTTTGGGGTATTTTTTCATTATGGTATCCTTATTTTTTAGCGAATCTGTGCTTATCCTACTTTACAACAAAGATGTTGTATACATGTTTCATGGTATAATTTTTCATTCATTTTTTTCTGACATTATCTTGATGGAAAACTCAAAAATATCCAATGGTTACTTTAACCTTTTTTATCTCTGTCATGTCAAATAACTTTGCTTGATGTCACCGTAATAACCAAAATGCAAATGCTTATTTATTTGGCTAAGTGCTGCCACCCAGTATGCACTATCATCATCATCAATCATCAGTTTTTCAACTTGATTTTCTTTAATAAGATTCTCCAATGAATCGGCCGGTAGACAGGTTTACACTGTTTAAAAATCAAGTATGTCTACCCAAACATGGATATTCACAAATGATAATATTTAAAGTAACTTGAAATAATCTCCGATTATCATCAGTGCTGTTTCTACTTGAAGTAGTAGCGTAGTTAGAGGGGGTAGAGAGGCCGGTCAACCTCTGGGCGGCTCTTTTATTGAGGCGGTACTGTATAGGCTGTATTGAAATAAAAATGGTTTTAATGTCGGGACACTACTTACAGTTGAAGGACCTTTCGATTTCCAGTAACTTAAACTATGAAATATGTATTTAAGCGGTTGTTGTCTTGGCCGAACAATAAATATTATCCAGTTATGTATTCCGGGCTGTTGTATCATTGTTGACAATGTGAAATCTATGAACGGACCCAGGGCATGTAATAATTTATTTTGCGTAAAAGTTAAGTAGTTGTATTCTCTCTAAAAGCAAATAATCCAATCCTTTTCCAACTCTTTGTTCGGAACTTATAGTTCTTAGAGAAAGAACTAACTTGAAATAATAGTTCGACGATTAATTCATTCCGTAAGTTTCTTAAAAGGTAATTTTTGAAAAATGGATAACAATGAAGTTAAGAATGGAAAGGGAGAATAATTCTTGTGATGCGTCTATACTTAACATTTTCATAACGTCGTATTGCCTGAAAGGATTTTCTAAGTGCATCTTAGATGTGGCGCAAGGCCGAAAATATGGTGCCTCAAATTAGGATCGAACTCACTACTCGGTGGTAAATGATCTCGTGTGATAAGCTTGTTAATTATAACACTATCTGAACAAGTGAGAATACGCAGAAAAAAATGATACATTATGCATAATTAGGTTACAATAAAATATATCTCTATCTATAAAAGGCAGGATGTGTGTGTGTGTGTGTGTGTGTGTGTGTGTGTGTGTGTGTGTGTGTGTGTGTGTAACGAATGCACGGCTGCAATTTTCGATGGATTTGCACCAGAATTTACATGCACATGCTCCAAGTTAGTGGAAAGGCCAACACCGACTTGCATTTCCCAACTCCCATCGATAGTGGAAATAATCGATTTTTTCATGCTTCTACGGCACTTTTCATGTAGTTTGCAGCCATTTTCTACTGGCTAGAGTGAGAGCCTATAGCTGGCTGCCACGAATAGGCAGGAAGATTCTATTGACCAGCGAGAGAGCCAACAGCTGACTGACACGAATGTTAAATAGCATGCTAGCATGCAAAAAAAAATCGATAGCTGCATTTGTCACAAGTGGGAAAAATTTATATCTGCATGGCACTTTACTCCAATTGGTTCATTCAACGTTGATTCTGATTCCTCAGAACTGGGTTGGATGTGAAAAAGTATTTGTTGTTAACATTCTTTTTTCATTCGGTTTTTCCAATTACAAGTCCTTTATTTAAAGCTGATCGTTTTGTGTTCATTTTGTTTAGTTCTTTTTTCGTAACAGATTTAATGTTTAGTATAGGGCTTAGAAAAAATTCGCAGTGTGAGATAGGCAAGAAGTAAGGCATGTAGCAACATCAGCACGGCAAATGACATTCCTTTAAAGGCAAGGAAGGGCAAAAATATTTTAAGTCAAGTGATAGCGATTGCTGTATGAGTCGTACGATTTTTGAATCAAGCACGGGCAACACCGGGCCACGCTGCTAGTATTTTATATAAATACTACCTTATGAAAACTGAGATGTAGTAGAGTTGGTGGGGTCCGTATCACAGATTCAGTGGGTGGAGACAAAAAACCTTGCACCGGCACTGCCCACGCATTTCAGTCATCCAATGACCCAATAGATTTTCTTTTCTTTTACCTATTCCTCGTACCACTCACACATCACTTCTTTTCCACGTACTGCGAAAATTAGTGTATGCATTCGTATACATTTATAAAAATGTTGTTAGAATTTTCGGATGTGCGGGTGGTGTAATAATAAGCAAATCAGAAAGAGAAATCAGCGATCCGAGTTCGAATTCCTGTTGACTTTGTTACGTTCATTTTCGCATAAACTTAGGAAAGGTATGATTCCATCTCCCCCCAGTAACCAGTCTGTTAGGGACCTTACCCATAATAACATAATGGAATATTCCATACGTAATAAATACTGCGCCTCAAGAGGAAGCAGGGAGTTCAGTTCAGTCTGAAGTCTGGAGTGAAGTCCGTCAGGAGTCTGTCAGTCAGTCAGAGCGAGCGAGTCAGTCAGTCGAGTCAGAGGCAGACCGAAACAGAGTCGCGTTCAGACAATTACTACTAAACCTGATTGTTCGTACTAACACTTTCTACTTCTCTGTATATATTCCTGTTTGTAATATATCTGTGTTATTCCATATACGTGTTCAAGTTCTTCTTTATTGGTTCTACCTTGGACTATCACCGTGGTACAAGGAACCGGACCATAACACAATGAATTGGGATGGGTTCCGTCAGGTTATCTTTTGCTGCTACTATGACTGCAGTACATGAGGTACTCAACGACCCTAATGGATGGCGTGACGTAGCATGACGAATTTTAATTTATAATTTTTACAATACAATGGGCCTGTTCTGCCGACATGTTCATAATATTAAATGACACTCGAGCGCTCAGTGAAGTCATTCTAATTAATTTAATTGGTTTCAAAACCTGCTTCCTTGAACGAAAAAAGCGATTTTTCACAAAAGCTCTCTATTTAATGCTAGATTTGCAGAATTTAATGACTGTCTTGTAATAAAACGCTGCCTCTGTTTATTGCAATCAAGGGGACTTAACCAGTATTAAACTAAAAAGATGTGGGGAAAAGAGAAGAGAGGACGTCAAATCTCTTATCCCGAGTATCTTGAATGGTGCAAACGAATAAACACAAGTCGCTTAAACCGAATTAAATTATCAGAGAAACATTTTTACAACAACAAAAAATATTTTTCACAATATACAAATTGTACGAATTTTCTTTGTGTGCCTCAAATTATCAAGGCAAGGTAACAGTTCTTTCAAATACAAATCAGTTTTTTCTTAGAAGACTTCGTTTCGTGCAATGCAAATAAAAGTGATTTTAACGACTTTCTTTTAGAGTAAATCATATAAATCAATTTCCTAGCAACAAAAGAAAAATATTTACTTCGAAATTTTCACAATTGAAAATGTCGCAGGTTCAAAGTTGAAATTGAAGGTAAAAGTTCAAAGTTCGAATTAGGGTGAGAAAATGTTGACATATCTCGACGAAGCTGTTTTCTGAGTTTTTTTAATGGATTTTCAGATTTTTGGAACAGGCGTCCTCAAATGTGAGATAAACTCTCATAAGTCTATGAAAGTCATTCGTATTATGAGAATTTAGAGACTTCTTTATCTTTCGTCAATAACAATAGTAGTATTTTAACAATAGTATTTTAACATCTCAGGTCACTGTGTGATTCTTTGATCGGCAGCAGCAGACCTTACACATCGAGACGGTTAAACCTTTCTGCCTGATGACAGCCTTTCGCCTGAGTGGCCTAATCTCTTCTCAGCAGCAGCCGCATTTTGTCCAAGGGTAGTCTACTCTTTTCTCTGCTTGCATTCAAAATTTTCTCTCTTATAAAGCAAACACGTGTGTCAAAACCGACTCGTAAACCAACGCCTTAAAGGGCCTACACATTTTATTCTCATTAGTTAAAACAGCAAGTTACCTTCCAATCAAACAGTGCCCGTTTTCAATAAAAATTTGACTGTTTTTTGAAAATAGCAAAACTTGGATCATTCTGTAAAATTTTTATCAGGGAATGTTTAAATCATCTGACTTATTTTGGCTTATTTTTATGACATCAATTTGGAGCCTGTTTTTTTTTTTGTTGTTTTTTGTTTTGTTTTTTTTTCTTCAAATCTTTACACAGCAATTTTCATTCATGTATTTTTTATATATAAGAAACGTTTGGTTTAATTTTCGGGATTTCTTTTTTAAAGAAACTGTGTTAGTATCATTCTTATTGTCTTAATTAGTTTTAATAAAATTCAGTACTAAGTTTTTTAATTATTTTTATATTAATTTTCACACAATTCCAATGTTTTAATTATTTTTTCTCATACAATTTTAATATTGTATTTACATTAGTCGGACTATTGTCCTTATCTTTGTCGCCATATTTGTCACAACGTTTCGGTCGTTGTAGGCTCCGGCCTTCTTCAGGTGGTTGGAATTTCGAACTGAACCCTTTATTTCGATCACTGATAACATTAGGTTTATAATACTCAGAAGTTCATACCCAGATGTCCTCAAGGACATATGGCACAGTGGATAAAGGCGTTGGTTAGATCCAATGACAGACCCAAAGAAGGTGAGTTCAATGTTATTATGAGTAAGGTCCCCTAACAGACTGGTTACTGGGGGGGGAGATGGAATCATACCTTTCCTAAGTTTATGCAAAAATGAACGTAACAAAGTCATACCCAGATGTCTTCAAGGACACATGGCACAGTGGATAAAGGCGTTGGTTAGATCCAGTGACCTGGTTAAGGCAGTGGAGAACTTTCAGAGGGAAAAATTAGCAGGAGATAACTGATAATTGACATCCATCAAACATGGCACGTGGAAATAGAACAGTCCACCCCAGTGAACGAAATAAAGGGTTCAGTTCGAAATTCCAACCACCTGAAGAAGGCCAGAGCGTACAACGGCCGAAACGTTGTGACAAATATGGCGACAAAGATGAGGACAATAGTCCGACTAATGTAAATACTGCACATAATACCTCATCTCAGAAATATAGATAGAATTTTAATATTATAAGATTTTCGTGCTCAGGAAAGTAACCACATGGGTGTGTGTTTCACTTTGGAATATCGGGAAAACGAAGGTGTGTTTTGAGACCATAGTAATAATATGACGTCCTAACTGTAAAGACCTGAACTGACGGAAAGTAAGAATGGACCGATTTACACTAAAGACAAAACGATAAAAAGGTGTCCAATTTACACTAAAGAAAAAAATGGCAGACATAGGGTCTGTTTGCACTATTTAAAAGGTAGAGATTGGTCCAGTTTATGCCCAAGTCTTCGAGTATCCACTCGGAGGGTGGCCTTTTTTACTGGTCTTACATACATATATACATGCACGCATACATAGATTGATTGATTGTCGAATGGTGGAAAAATAATTTATTTTTATACAGCAAAATAATTTTTTTCAATTTCCTTCCTTATCAATTCACTAAATCAAACTCTTCTCTATTAATCAGATAGATAGATAGATAGATAGATAGATAGATAGATTAGATAGATAGATAGATAGATAGATAGATAATGAACAGAATTAGATAGATAGATAGATAGATAGATAGATAGATAGATAGATAGATAGATAGATAGATAATGAACAGAATTAGATAGATAGATAGATAGATAGATAGATAAGAATAGATAGATAGATAGGATATAGATAGATAGATAGATAGATAGGATAGGATAGGATAGGATAGAAGAAGATAAAACATAATTACTAAAGACAGTTTTATCATTCACTTAATCTGTGGGGAGAAAAAGACCCGAAGTCGCCATTTGAAAATATCTGCAAAAAAAAATCTCTCAGGACAACCATCTCCATTTCTGTTGCTAACCGAACAGGGTTGTTTGACTCGGCCGGGTAAACAGGAAATAAATTTCTGCGGAAGTGCGCATGGGCGGTTCAAGTCACATGTCATCGGCCAATCACCGTTCTGTTAATTTGCGGCTTGCGAAAGATTGGTACGAAACACACAAGAGAAATAACTACCATCATACAACGCGATATTTAAGCTAATATTTTTTTTTAACATTTGTCCTCAAACGGCCGTTTTTGTAACTTTTTTTAATCACCGTTTTCGTTACATCTTGAATTTATTTCAGAGTCAGTTCTGAGTGTGTCCATGTATTTTTTTTATATTTTCCAAATACAAGGCCAAAAAGCCACTCGTGTTACTGAATGACGCCGTTGTATGGGCGTAAAAGGAGGAAGTAAGAAGGACAGCTTATGAGGATATGTAGGATAGACAACGCTTGATCCTGAACTTGATGTGGTTAAAATTGTAGTGTAGGGGGAAGCATCCACTTAGAAATATGTCCCCTAAAGTTACAATACTAGGGAGGAAGTTCAACTTCCTCCTTACTAATGGAATACGAAGAGAATAAGGATTAGTTGACCTTTTGTACGTGACATGGCGCGTTCGAGCTGAAAGGTGCTGAATTGGTTGCACTGAGAAATGGCTGTGTAGAACTGCTAAGAAAAGTATTCGTCTTGAAATAAGGGACACTCGACTTTAACGTCCAGGTTAACACGTAATTGTCACTGGTATTTACCAACCTCCCCACAATGCAGGATGTGGCACAAGGACGATTTTTAAGTGGGGTGAATCCAAGCTAGTAGGCTCAGGCAAAAATTCCCCAGACGAGACTCCGCAGACGAGACTCTGTCTGTAGGCATAGCCCCGTCAGGGTCCCTCACTGCCCGAAGGAAGAGAGTTCAACACATGATTATATAACACGTAATTGTAACAACGCAGTCAGTGGCATGATATCTTTATTTATAGTAAATGGCGGTCTACCTTTTCATTGTCTAGAGATTCACGTTCAATCTCCGGTGTCAGCAGTGACACTTTTCATTCATATATGAGAAAGACCGTATCGTTTCGGGAGACTTTCAAGTTTGGTAAGTTAGAAAAAAATTCTTTGCCTAAACAAATATTCACTCAGTAAGAGAAAGAAAGCTAAAGTTCTTATCAAAGCTAGTAAAAACAGATCAACTAAAGCTAACAATCTGTAGTGTTGCGTCTGTTAAACCAACTTCGAGGTACTGATCGGGCAATGAAGGGTGAGGCAACGGTGAAGAGGTTAGTATCTGGCCAATGGAACAGATATTTACCCAAACATGTATAAGGATGCTGAACTTCAAGAGAGCTAGACTCTACGCCTTCTTAGCCTCACGTTTTCCACTGACACATATAACGGCTATATAGTCGAGCGACTATATCGAATCAATTGCTACGTCTGCTGCAAAGAAGGTTGGTTCACTCTGTCGTGCCAAAAAATTTTTCTCGTCAGAATCCATCTTGTACATTTATAAATCTATCATTTGTCTGTGTATTGAATACTGTAGCCATATCTGGTCTTGAGCTCCTATTGTGCATCTCAAGATTCTTGAAAAAATTCCAGAGAAGGGTATGTAATACAATCGATCCTGAACTGGCATCTTGTCTCCAGTCACTTACTCACCGAAGTGACGTGGCTTCCCTCTGTCTGTTCTGCAAATATTTTCATGGCAACTGCTCCGATAAGCTTTTTTTCAGGTGCCCCGACTACGTGAATTGAAGCATGCTACTAGATTGGCAACTAGGTCTCACCGTTTTACTGTTTTCTAGCTAGATGTAAACACCACTTCTACCTTTAATAATTTTTTTCTCGCACTTCCCACCTGTGGAACTCTGTTTCAAGTTCTTGCTTCCCTAATAACTACAATCTTCAAAAATTCAAATGCAACGTCAATCGCCATCTTCTGTCTTCTTGAACCAATTATCCCCTCTAAAGTGCTCTCATTCTTTTTCACTCTTTGTAATCCCGTACGTTTTAGTGGCATTATCACCTTGCTTGGGGTTGAAAAAAAATAGATGCTCATATTATCAAATGATAAGTGGCAGCAAATTATAAGTATTCCCCTTGAACCGTTTTCCTTTTGTTTGTCCTGTATTCAATCATCCCGATTTTCAGTCTTCTCCATCTCATTCTCTTCCTCTTTCACTTCCTGTAATCCCTTGCGTCTTAGTGGCATTGCCGCCTTGTTAAGGATTAAACGATTAAAAAAATAAAGACGGCTAGAGAGAAACCAGAAGACCGCAAATTAAGAATTTTTCCCTAAAACGAGAACATGTTAACACAGTCTACAAATGTGTTACGTGCCTTCTCTCCGACTCTGAAAAGGAGGACTAGTGGATGTTGCAAAAGACTGTCTTTGCTCACAAGTCCAACACGTCATGTTGCACTGCCTCCGCTCAAATTTGGAACATACCTTCTTTCTTCGGTGTATACGAAAATTCCAGAGTTTCTCGAAAGGCCTATCTGCTCAGTTTCGTATCCAAAACTTAAACAAAAAAAATTCTAAAGAATTAATAATATCATCCTTCCGAACGAGAGATTGTGCTTTAGGGGCAAATAGAACCATGCTCGATCATGAAACTCTTCGTGGCCGAGCGGCTAAATCACAACGGATCAGACGGTGGCTTTCTCGTGCAAAGAGGGCGTAGGTTCGAATCCTGCAGGAGGACAAATATCCTTTATTAAGTCTTTCTCGAGTACGCAGGCCGGTAGACGATATAAATAGCTTTAAAAAATGGATCCTCTACTCAAATACGGATATTCACTAAAAATAACGTTTGAAGTCGTAAAACGAACACTACAATCTTGGCCTCATCAAGTCCAAGGTCAAGCGTTATCTGTCGTACATATCCTCATAATTTGAACTTACTTCCTCCTTTTACGTCCATGCAACAAATTCATATAGTAAGCCTCTACCTTGAGTGGCTCTTGGGTCTTGTGGACATTTAGTAAAGAAAAAATATTTTGAACATGTTTCATTGAATGTTAAAGACTCGGTTTTCTTAATAGTACAGATATTTCTCTATTTATTTTTAATTAGCCGATTTAATTTAGATTCTTTTTCTTTTTCTTTCCATTACTTTTGTTAATAGATATTCCACACTATAGATGTTCTATCACTAATGGTGAAATGTTGTAAGAGCCCGGGAGCAAATTCACTGTAGATGACTTTGCGATCAAGGCACTCTCTAGACATTTTCGTCGTAGTGAATTGTTTCCTCCTTTGATAAAAGTAGCATCTTTTATGTGAAAATTGTGGTCAGTCTCGTTATATATATAATTTTGTTCCGCCAACGGAAAAGTGATAAATATTATGTCTCGCGGGTATCGCGGATTTTTCAAATATATTACTTGGAAGGATTGTGACTCGGTTTAAAATAGTAATTTTTCTGTATCCTTAATTTGTTCCTGTTAACAATCCTGCCATGATCAGAAGGTAAAAAGTCTTCAACTCTCAATCTTCAGTTTTGAATTCTACGACTGGAGCTATATCTCTGTCTATAAAAGGCAGGATGTGTGTGTGTGTGTGTGTGTGTGTGTGTGTGTGTGTGTGTGTGTGTGTGTAACGAATCCACGGCCGCAATTTTCGACGGATTTTCACCAAAATTTACATACACATGCTCCAAGTTAGCGGCAAGGCCAAGATCGACTTTGCATTTCCCAACTCTCATCGATAGTGGAAATAATCAATTTTTCATGCTTCTACGGCAGTTTTCATGTAGTTTGCAGCCATTTTCTACTGGCCAGAGTGAGAGCCTATAGCTGGCTGCCACGAATAGGCAGGGAGATTCTATTGGCAAGCGTGAGAGCCAACAGCTGACTGACACGAATGTTAACTAGCATGCTAGCATGCAAAAAAAATCGATAGCTGCATTCGTCACAATTGGGAAAAATTTAAATCTGCATGGCACTTTACTCCAATTGGCTCATTCGCTTGCTTAAACTCAACGTTGATTCTGATTCCGCAGAACTGGGTTGGGTGGGAAAAAAGTATTTGTTGTTAACATTCTTTTTTCATTTGGTTTTTCCAGTTACGAGTCCTTTTTAAAGCTGATCGTTTTGTGTTCATTTTCTTTAGTTCTTTTTTCGTAACAGATTTAATGTTTAGTATAGAGCTTAGAATAAAATTTGCAGTGTGAGATAGGCAAGAAGTAAGGCATGTAGCAACACCAGCACGGCAAATGGCACTCCTTTAAAGGCAAGGAAGGGCAAAAATATTTTAAGTCAAGTGATAGCGATTGCTGTATGAGTCGTACGATTTTTGAATCAAGCATGGGAAACGCCGGGGCATGCTGCTAGTCTGAAATAAAAGACTAGCTTTATTATATCACTTTCAAAATGAGAATAGTGTCAATCAAAATGGAATTAAAAAAAAATAACTGAACTGCATCGACAAATTGGACTAGATTTTCCTACCAGATACATGAGGGCATTTTGATTTGTGCGGAAACAGCCAGAATTGGGTCACTTTTCTGAATCTTGAAGTGTCGGTGAAGGGTTCAAATTTGCTTTGGTACCACAGGTTACTCTTATTACTCTTAGTTAGGTTAACTATTATTGATCCAGTCTATTTAAAAATATATATATATATCATCATGGTTGGCACTATTTCTTTTTGATTAACTACTTTTATGTAAGCCGTCACTTCAGGACATAGGTGATAATGGCTCTCTATAACATTCCATCTCTTAGCAGTTTTTCTCCTTTTGTTGAGGCGATCACCCCCGTTCCACCATCTATTCACACTGGACATCCGTTCACTGACTTCGCCTGCTTCTCTTGTCCTCAATATGCCCCTTGAAGGTTAAGTTTTCCAGGCTCTCCTTTCATCATTATGTGTCCAATGAGTTTCTGCTGTCTTTTCCTGATTCTGAATAGAAATGTTCTTTCTGGTGTGTTTTTCTTTAAGACTGCCTATTTGCTTACTCGCTCCGTCCATGCTATTTTCATTATCCTCCTGCAGAGCCACATTTCTGCTGTCTCTAGTTTTTTTTTCCTTATCCGTGGGGAGATTTTCCAAATGATGATAGCTTTTGATTGAAACTGTTCTCATTATGAAAGTGAAATGGTATACATATTGCTATTGTCATAAACTGACTGCTTTAGGGAGGGTAACCTTCTCGTTTTCTCAAAGCAACTTTCTGATAATGTAATCCAAGACTTCTTACCTGTCGGTCGACAACTCTGCCAAAATGCAGTAGGAGTGAAGATTTCATGTTTTAATACATATATTTCATGATTTAATGTTTAATCCAAGACTTTTTACCTGTCGGTCGACAATTCTGCCAGAATGGAGTATGAGTGCAGATTTCATGTTTTAATACATATATTTCATGATTTAATGTTTGGTCCAAGACTTCTTACCTGTCGGTCGATAACTCCGCCAGAATGCAGTATGAGTGCAGATTTCAGCGCGAACATCAAACTAGTTTTCCTTCTGTTTCATGTCTCTTAACAAACCTTGCTAGTCCATCACTTAACATATATAAACCATCCGGGATCATTTCGCTACCCCTTGGTTCAAATATGCAAATATAATGCCACATGGATATTGTATAAGATTTTTGGTAAAAAAAAAAATAATTACGAAAAAAACGAAAAAAATAATTCAAATATTTGAAGTAACATCATTTTATCGACACACAGACGACACGAGCCGAGTTTATGAACAACGATAAAATTTATTCTTAACACACAAAAAAGAATTAAACAAATAAGGCTATCATGGACCGAGCGTGTGAGCAACGATGAGATCTTAGAGAGGTTGCAAACAAAGAGGAGGCTTATACTTAATATCAGGAAGAGGCAGCTGAAGTTTCTGGGACACATAATGAGGAGGGGGGAATCTGATACTCATGGGTCGAATAGAAGGAACGGAGATGTGGTTCTACAGAAGGATGCTAAGGATATCATAATAATAATCATATCATAATAATCATATAATAATAATAATAATAATAACGAAGAAAAGAATACTGAACTGTTACGTGACATCTGACCTTCTTTATGGCATCGAATGTTAGACGATTTCTTCAAAGATGAAGAAGAGACTCGAGGCGACAGAGATGTGGTTCTACAGAAGGATGCTAAGGATATCATGGACCTAGCGTGTGAGCAACGATGAGAGCTTAGAGAGGTTGCAAAAAAGGAGGAGGCTTATACTTAATATCAGGAAGAGGCAGATGAAGTTTCTGGGACACATAATGAGGAAGGAAGGCCTGGAGAATCTGATACTCACGAGTCGAATACAGGGAAAGAGAGACAAGAGAAAACAACGCGTGACATACCTGGCGGACTGAAGTGGATGACAGAATGTGATCTAGGGAAGGAATTTGTTGAGAGCTGTAAGGGATAGAGGGAGGTGGAGAGCCATGATCGCCTACGTCCTGAAAGGACATGGTACATAAAAAGAAAAGAAATGCTTTGTGTGTCTAATGATGTCCAATAGCATGTAAATTAACAATGAAAATGAAACACGCCTTTTTACAATTAAAATCATATTACTGCATAAGGTCCTCAAACGAGAAAAATATATTAGTTAAAGAAAAAAGAAAAATACTTCTCTGAATATTTTTGAAAAAGGAATTTGGTACACATTTTTTAAGAAAATTTTTACTTTTTTTGTGGTAACAGAGAAGATTTAGTTAGATTAGACCAGCTGAAGACTTTTCTTTGTTATAAGAGCGACCGTGTTATTTCAGTTTTGGTCAGAGCTTATGGATAAACTAAATTCTTCTGCATCGTTTTTTTACCTTCTGGACCGGGGCAAATTTTTGTAGCAGTTTGATGTCAACTCCGATATAGCAAATCCAAGGTCCCCCTGATATAACAAACAAGTAGGCCTCAAACACAATTTGGAGAGAAACCCTTTCATTGGTTTGGATGTAGTAGTACAAACGTTACTGTTTTACCATTAATCAGTATGTACTATAAATATTTTTCTAAATTCCAACTTGAAGCAAGAGACCATTACAACGTTAGCCCATTTTTGATAGCTTGATGTATGCTCATCTAACATAAATTTCTTAGAATTGTTGATTTTACGAATGCAAGCAATGATTAGATATCTATAGAAATGAATGTTAGTTGACCGTTTCTCATTAACTGGACTGACATTTCGGATTAAAAGCCTCAAAGCTTCTTTTCGTTTCTCTACCACCTGAGATGAATCTGCATCAGTTTTTCTGATATAATTTTGCTTTTAAAAATCAGTAACCTAACTGATCTGGGAATGCCTGAAGAATTTGATGCGATTATTTTTTGAACCAATGACTTCGCTAAGATGATGGACGACTTACAGTACAAATGTCTCATATTCATACGAGAGACAGTGAACAGGAAACGGTAACGTCTGGGTCATAGTGGAAATTAATTATGCAAAAAGACTGTAAGTGAACATGCAAAGAAAATGAGCGGCAGTGATCCTCCGTTTGAAAAGTTTCTATGTTATGAGATGATAACGTAGTTTTCATTTTTTTTTCTTTCTTTCGTTTTTCTTTCTTTTTCTTTTTCTTTCTTTTTCCTTTCTTTCTTTTTTCTTTTTCCATTCTTTCTTTTTTTCTTTCTTTCTTTTTACTTTGATTTCTTCTTTTTTGTCATTTTTTTTTATTTCATTTTCTTTCTTTTTTTTTTTTTTCTTTTTTTTTTTTTCTTTCTTTTTTCTTTTTTCTTTCTTTTCGTTTTCTTTCTTTTTTTCTTTCTTTCTTTCTTTTTTTCTTTTTTTTTTCTTTCTTTCTTTTTTTTTTTTTTTTCTTTTTTCTTTTCTTTCTTTCATTTTTTCTTTTTTCTGTCATTTTTCTTTTTATTTCATTTTTCTTTCTTTTCCATTTTTTCTTTCTTTTTTCTTTTTTCTTTCTTTCGTTTTTCTTTCTTTTTCCTTTCTTTCTTTTTCCTTTCTTTTTTTCTTTTCCTTTTTTTTTTTTTTTTTCCTTTTTTTGTCATTTTTCTTTTATTTCATTTTTTTTTTTTTTCTTTTTTATTTTTTATTTTTTTTTTTTTTCTTTCTTTTTCCTTTCTTTCTTTTTCCTTTCTTTTTTCTTTCTTTTTCCATTCTTTCTTTTTTCTTTTTTCCTTTTTTTCATTTTTTCTTTTTTTCTGTCATTTTTTCTTTTTATTTCATTTTTCTTTCTTTTTTCTTTATTTCTTTTTTCTTTCTTTTTTCTTTTTTCTTTCTTTTTTCTTTTTTCTTTCTTTCGTTTTTCTTTCTTTTTCTTTCTTTTTCCTTTCTTTCTTTTCCTTTCTTTTTTCTTTCTTTTTCCATTCTTTCTTTTTTTCTTTTTTTCTTTTTTCTTTCTTTCTTTTTTTTTTCATTTTTCTTTTTTCTGTCATTTTCTTTTATTTCATTTTCTTTTTTTCATTTTTTTTTTTCTTTCTTTCGTTTTCTTTCTTTTTTTCTTTTTTTCCTTTCTTTTTTCTTTCTTTTTCCATTCTTTCTTTTTCTTTTTTCATTTTTCTTTTTTCTTTCATTTTTCTTTTTTTATTTCATTTTTCTTTCTTTTTTCTTTATTTCTTTTTTCTTTATTTTTCTTTTTTCTTTCTTTTTTCTTTCTTTCTTTTCCTTTCTTTTTTCTTTCTTTTTCCATTTTTTCTTTCTTTTTTTGCAACCTTTCAGTAAAATGTCCCTAATCTTGCATCTGGATTGAAACATTATTCACATAATTTTTCTTTTTTTTATTATTTTCATCCTTTTAGCGCGTGATCCATGTTCTGGCGTCAAGATTGAAATGTTATCTGCCAACTGTAAAAAAACTGAAGCACTTTACAAAAGAAATACAGCAGATTTCGAGAGTTAAGACAAACTAAAATTTAACGGAAAAGAATGTGGCAGATGAACGTAATTGTAATGAAAACATTCCGGAAAGTCTAACTTGGTGTGCGTATCTGTGTATTCAGTAGTATTCGTCTATTTTCATTCAGAAGATTTTATCTTTCCCTAGTCGTTAATGTAAATTTCAGCCTTTAAAAACAAACTGACGGTAAAAGACAAATATGTTCAGTATTCCATCCAAAGATTATGCAAAAAACGCTCGATAATGTACGTCACAAAGATCAATTGGAACTGCAAGATCCTCACAGATTCATAGACTTGAAACAACAGAAACAAAGAGTACTGAACTGTTACGTAATATCAATCCTCCTATATGGCAGTGAATGCTGAACTATTTGGGAAGGATATTAAAAAATAGTCTGGATTTTCTGAACATAAGCCATATTTATACGGAGAATTAATAAATAAAATTCTAATCTTGTCACAAAATTTTATTGTTAATTTTTTTTAATCGGTGTTGTTGCAGTTTTTTGTATATATTATGTAACTAGTTAGCCAATCCAAATGCCTTGACTCGCTTTATAGTCTACCAATAGAAGGTTAACCAATCAGAAGACGTAGAACATTCTATCCGTCGTGTATAAAGGCGGCCATTTTTGTTCACTCTACCCGAATTTCCAGTTCCAGCTTGTCAGGCGAAGAGAACCAGAAGGACGAACTATGCTCTGCTACTTTTATCGAAATATCCACTGCTAACCTGAACAACGCTTTCCTACTGTCTTCGAAATATTCACTGCTAACCTCTGCATTCTATACTCGAAGACGACCGTCATGATGAACAACAAGTGTCACCCCCATGCAAGGGTGACATAAGGGGTTACAAGGTGTGGAAGAATTAGGAACAGAAACATTAATAATGAACGGGAAGAAGGAAAAAGTAATCAGGAGGATAGCAGATAGCGATTGACATTGCAATTAAATTTTAGCAGATTAAAGTTGACTGGAAATCATTGAGCCGGAAGGGAGTTTCACAAACGAGAAGTGCGAGAAAAGAAACCGTTAGCATAGAATTTATGGATCCCTTGTCTTGGACAAGAATAGAGGCTCACACCTCGTTTCTTGTTTAGGAAGGAGTTCCCGGAAATCTCCTCTCTTTCTCTCTGGCCTGCTCGCGCTCCAACTCTCTGTAACTCCCTGCATGCTAGTGGCTTCCCGCCTTGCTTGGGGTGAAATATTTTAAAATAAAATCTAGCGAGCTCAACTGTAAATCGATGCCAGTCTAGTATTGCGCTTAAATTGAAATAGTCGAGGTACCATAGCAAAGAACTCATTTGAACAATTACCATGAAAGTATTCATAGAAAAGATACAAAGAGGTGACCTTACGGCGGTGGGAAAGTGACTGAAGCCGAAACGCCAGATTAGGACCAATAATATGGCTGATTCTTCTTTGGATCTTATCAAGAAGCTCATGGTAAATAGTAGGGTCACTGGACCATATGTGGCAGTAATATTCTAAGCATGGACGAATGGTAGACTTATATCTGTCTATATTTCTGAGATGAGGTATTTTGTAGATTATTTACATTATTCAAACTATTGTCCTCAACTTTGTCGCCATTAAGTTCGACCACCTGAAAAAGGCCGGAGCGTACAACGGCCGAAACGCTGTAATAAATATGGCGACAAAGATGAGGACAATAGTCTGAATAATGTAAATAAGGTAGACTTATAGTTATGTAACATCGATTCTGGAGATAAAAATTGCACGAGAGAGTGAACCAAATTACTTAGCAGCTGACCTGGCAATGGATTTAATATAGGCTTTCCACTTCATGTCAGCTGAGAATACGCAACGAGTCATTTCCTGGAGGTTAGCATCAGCCATTCTGATGGAAGGCAGAAAGGAGTCTCTGAGATGATTAATGGAGAGAAGGTTAGTTTTTAAATTTGGGAAGGATATTAAAATAATCCAGAACCTATACTGGCAGCAAATTGCCTGCATACGGATAGAAAATGAATTCAGTAAATATACAAAGATAGAAAGGAGTGTAAAAGAAAGATCTGTCTTCTCGTCGGACTTATCCAGCCTGTACAGTGCGGCGACTCCAAGAGAATTAAAATCCTTAACAGGATTCATTATTGGCAGCCCAAATATAAACAACATGAGATATGCAGGTGACACAATGTTGATAACAGACATAGAAAGGAAACTACAATAACTACTAGAGAAGTTAATGAAGGATAGCGAAAAATGCCTTCCGAAAGTTAAGCAAAGTATTAAGAAATAGGATAATTTCGTTAGAGAAAGTAATGAAGGAAATCGAGATGAAAGGACTAAACATCAATTTCAAGAAGACAGAATGCATGGTTATCAGCAAAAGGAACACCCCAACATGCCAATTACAAATTAGAGATACCAAAATCAAACTAATACAAATATCATATCTGGGAAGTGTTTTAACAGAGGACGGAAAGTGCGACATTGAAATCCGAAGGCGCATTGAGATAGAGAAAAATGCCTTCCAAAGGCTAAGCAAAGTATTAAGAAACAGGAAATTTTCGTTAGAACCAAAGAAAAGAGTGCTGAACTGCTATGTAGCATCAATCCTCTTATATGGCAGTGAATGCTGAGCAATCTCCTCACAGATAAAAAAAAGAGACTTGAAACAACAAAAACAAAGAGTACTGAACTGTTACGTAATATCAGTCCCCCTATATGGCAGTGAATGCTGAGCAATCTCGCTTTCTACCATACCCTAAAAGTGCTCTGTGGAATTGAGATTCGGTGAGTATGGAGACCTCTTTAACGCTTTGTTCCATGAAGTAAATTGTCACTATTTTTATTTGACATGGTGCGTTGAGCCGCTGAAAGTGACCAGCAGAAGATGGGCGATCCGTAGTCATAAGTTGAAGGACGAGGTCAGCCACAATGCCTAAGTAGCCTGCGGCATTTAAACGATCTTTTACTGATACCAAGCGTCTCAAGAAAGTCAAAGAAAAACTTCCCCATACCAGTATACCGGCCTGAACCGTTAAGAGAAGGTCTGAAGTCGGACGACCGGCTGATCGGTTGAACTCTCTGCCTTCGGGCGGGGAGGAACCCGAACGAGGCTACGCCGAAGGGCGTAGTCTCTTTCGGGGAGGTAAACCCACCCTGAACCCGTTTATACGGGTTCAAAGGGCATATTTTTGGCCGAGCCCACGGACTCGGAGATCCCACGTTAAACCGGCCTTGTGCCACATGATACCCTCGTGGGGGGTGACTAAATACTGTTAAGAGAAGGTGGGATGGCACATGTTGTTTCCATTAAATTCTGACTCTCCTATTAAATTATTACAGCTGAAATCGAGTTTCATCAGCGCAAGTGACGTTTTTCTAATCATCTATTGTCCAATTTTTGTCATCCTTTGTGGATAGATAGAGGCACAGTGGATAGCAGTTCCGATAGAGAAATCGGAGAGACAAGTTCGAATTCCAGTCGAGTTCATTACATTCACTTACGTGATAATACTCCTGGGAAAGGCATGAATCCATCTCTTCTCCCTGTGGAGAAATAGCAAAACAGACTGGGCTCTATAGCCTTGATTGGCAACGAGTCCAGGAGAATAGAAAATTCTGCATTCAAACCAACTCGTAGGTCGTGCCTCTTTAGGCAAAAGGTTAGACGAAGGTAACTTCAACAACAAATCTACCTCGCATGTCACCTCGACCCAAACTCTACTTCGAAACTCTACTTTGAAACGCGACTCGGGCTTCGTACAATGGTTCGAACAAGCAGAAGACTGAAATACGGCACGATGCCGTGGACGTCTCTGATTTCGGACAATTCGCTCATGGGTGTATCACCTACCGCACTTTAGACGACAAGTGAATTGCGGTTTCAGTTTCTTGTTTAGGGATGTCCACTTTTTCGCTAAAAAAAGTGGCATATCCTGATGAAAAAAGACCCCAGACTTAAAAAAAAAAAAAAAACGTTTTATCACGAAAAACTTTATGTTATTATTAAAAGGAAAGACTAAAGCATATTTTAATTACAGTGTAACCCGGATATAAGAGAGTTGTCGGGACCGGAGACGAAGTCTCTTATATCCGGGTTTCTCTTATATCCGGGTTTGGTCTAATTTATATACATTAACACAGGCTCTAATTTGGGACCAGAGAAAATCTCTCTTATATCCGGGTTTCTCCTATATCCGGGTTTGGTCTATTTTATATACATTAACACAGGTTCTATTTTGGGAGAGAAAAAATCTCTTATATCCGGGTTTCTCTTATATCCGGGTTTGGTCTATTTTATATACATTAACAAAGGTTCTAATTTGGGACCAGAGAAAATCTCTCTTATATCCGGGTTTCTCTTATATCCGGGTTTCGTCTATTTTATATACATTAACACAGGTTCTAATTTGGGACCAGAGAAAATCTCTTATATCCGGGTTTCTCTTATATCCGGGTTTGGTCTATTTTATATACTTTAACACAGGCTCTAATTTGGGACCAGAGAAAATCTCTCTTATATCCGGGTTTGGTCTATTATATATACATTAACAAAGGTTCTAATTTGGGACCAGAGAAAATCTCTCTCATATCCGGGTTTCTCTTATATCCGGGTTTGGTCTATTATATATACATTAACGCAGGTTCTAATTTGGGACCCGAGAAAATCTCTCTTATATCCGGGTTTCTCTTATATCCGGGTTTGGTCTATTTTATATACTTTAACACAGGCTCTAATTTGGGACCAGAAAATCTCTCTTATATCCAGTTTCTCTTATATCCGGGTTTGGTCTATTTTATATACATTAACACAGGCTCTAATTTGGGACCAGAGAAAATCTCTCTTATATCCGGGTTTCTCTTATATCCGGGTTTGGTCTATTTTATATACATTAACACAGGCTCTAATTTGGGACCAGAGAAAATCCTCTCTTATATCCGGGTTTCTCTTATATCCGGGTTTGGTCTATTATATATACATTAACACAGGTTCTAATTTGGGACCAGAGAAAATCTCTCTTATATCCGGGTTTCTCTTATATCCGGGTTTGGTCTATTTTATATACATTAACACAGGTTCTAATTGGGGACCAGAGAAAATCTCTTATATCCGGGTTTTTCTTATATCCGGGTTTGGTCTATTTATATACATTAACACAGGTTCTAATTTGGGACGAGAGAAAATCTCTCTTATATCCGGTTTTCTTATATCCGGGTTTGGTCTATTTTTATATACTTTAACACAGGCTCTAATTTGGGACCAGAGAAAATCTCTCTTATATCCGGTTTCTCTTATATCCGGGTTTGGTCTATTTTATATACATTAACACAGGCTCTAATTTGGGACCAGAGAAAATCTCTTATATCCGGGTTTCTCTTATATCCGGGTTTGGTCTATTTTATATACATTAACACAGGCTCTAATTTGGGACCAGAGAAAATCTCTCTTATATCCGAGTTTCTCTTATATCCGGGTTTGGTCTATTTTATATACATTAACACAGGCTCTAATTTGGGACCAGAGAAAATCTCTCTTATATCCGGGTTTCTCTTATATCCGGGTTTGGTCTATTATATATACATTAACACAGGCTCTAATTTGGGACCAGAGAAAATCTCTCTTATATCCGGGTTTCTCTTATATCCGGGTTTGGTCTATTTTATATACATTAACACAGGCTCTAATTTGGGACCAGAGAAAATCTCTCTTATATCCGGGTTTCTCTTATATCCGGGTTTGGTCTATTATATATACATTAACACAGGCTCTAATTTGGGACCAGAGAAAATCTCTCTTATATCCGGTTTCTCTTATATCCGGGTTTGGTCTATTATACATTAACACAGGCTCTAATTTGGGACCAGAGAATCTCTCTTATATCCGGGTTTTTCTTATATCCGGGTTTGGTCTATTTTATATACATTAACTCAGGCTCTAATTTGGGACCACAGAAAATCTCTCTTATATCCGGGTTTCTCTTATATCCGGGTTTGGTCTATTTTATATACATTAACACAGGCTCTAATTTGGGACCAGAGAAAATCTCTTATATCCGGGTTTCTCTTATATCCGGGTTTGGTCTATTATATATACATTAACACAGGCTCTAATTTGGGACCAGAGAAAATTTCTTATATCCGGGTTTCTCTTATATCCGGGTTTGGTCTATTTTATATACATTAACACAGGCTCTAATTTGGGACCAGAAAATCTCTCTTATATCCGGGTTTCTTATATCCGGGTTTGGTCTATTATATATACATTAACACAGGCTCTAATTTGGGACCAGAGAAAATCTCTCTTATATCCGGGTTTCTCTTATATCCGGGTTTGGTCTATATATACATTAACACAGGCTCTAATTTGGGACCAGAGAAATCTCTCTTATATCCGGGTTTCTCTTATATCCGGGTTTGGTCTATTTAAATACATTAACACAGGCTCTAATTTGGGACAGAGAAAATCTCTCTTATATCCGAGTTTCTCTTTTATCCGGGTTTGGTCT
The DNA here is from genome assembly GCA_903632075.3 of Acanthosepion pharaonis. Lineage (NCBI taxonomy): Eukaryota > Metazoa > Mollusca > Cephalopoda > Sepiida > Sepiidae > Acanthosepion > Acanthosepion pharaonis. The sequence continues at coordinate 1,912,388 of CAHIKZ030003431.1, forward strand.
ATTTTATATACATTAACACAGGCTCTAATTTGGGACCAGAGAAAATCTCTCTTATATCCGGGTTTCTCTTATATCCGGGTTTCTCTTATATCCGGGTTACACTGTATTTTTTTAAATTTTTTATTCCTTTTTAGCACGTTTGAATTTGTGGTTGAAAATCTTGTTTTTTAGGTCAAAGGTCACCTAATCTTTTGCATTAGCTTTTTAGATCGCTATTTTCACTTGAAAACACATTAATTTGGAAATTATTGCAAAAATCAAATAATTGTCGGAATTTAGTGAAACTTTCAGAACTTATTCGAAAATGACTGAATTTATTTTAGAAATGTTTGTCTTTTAGAAAGTCATGATAAAAATATATATTTTTTTACGTCTGATACCCACCTTACTTAATTTTATGAAAACTTTAAAACTAGGATAATTGCCCCTAATTTTATTCTTTAATTAAATAAAGAAGACTTTGAGGAATATTTGCTCTTATCTGTCAGGAGGAAGACACTACGTCATTTTCTGCAGCTGTAGTCCATCAGCTTCAAGGCTTGACGTATTATGCATTCAGAGATGCTCGTCTGTATAATTAAATTGTGCAAAGTGGTTACTTGTGTTACTGGTGCTTTTTTTACCAGCCTCAACCTTTCTGGCCTTTCGTCCCTGGCCTTTTTCATCAACAACGGATATCTGCACATAGAATCGGCTCTCATTCCAATTTTCTCTTCTTCTTTCTGGAAACTCTAAATAATTGTTATGCGTAAAAACCCGAGTATATCAGCAGTTTTTGAAACATACTGGGTAAGACGGATAAATCACGCAAAAATGAAAACAATACAAACATCTTAACAGATATATTTACCAAAATTACATCAAAATATCATGAAATACGAAACAGTAAATTTATTCAAAAAAATCATTGGATTCAACAGACAACTTCAGACAACTTCGGAATCTCCTGCAACTCTTCTGGACGATCACCTTGTTTAAGTTGGTGAATGCTGTCATAATCCTTGCCTTTAGTTCATCTTTGTTTTACAAGGCGTTTTGTTGGTCTAACGCTCAAATGCGCCCCCCACATAATAACCAAAGGGATTGCAGTTTGGGGAGTTAGGTGACCAGATGTAAGGGATAATGTGGTCGCAGAAATTGTCTGACAGCCATGACTGGGTTCTCTTGCTTGTGTGTCATGGTGCAGAGTCCTGATTCCAGACAGAGTTTTCTAGCAGCCACCCTCTTGACCCATGGCAGCACTACCTCCTGAAAGTACTTGATGTAGGCCTCCGTGTTGAGTCTGAGGTTCTGTAGGAAAATGAATGGAGGCATAACATCGCCATCACTAGTGATCACTCCAAACACCATGATGTTGACTGGATATATCATCCAACTCTTTCCGAATCCTCTGCATTGTCCCCAAATTGACACCCAAACACTCTGAAATGTTCGCATTGCAGTTTCCGGTACTAATGCCAAGCAATAATCTCCAACTTTCTGACGGAATGAATTACGTCATAGTGCTATTTTTCTCACAGACGGTGCCCAACTGACCCTTTTATACCGTGCAGTCGACAAAATAATTAAAAAAAAACAACGTCCCTCTGGGAAACTAAAAACATAAAATGACGACAATTTACTCATCGCAAGGTGTATGCTACGTTCAAAGTTCATTGAATTATCTTTCATTCTTGTGCCAAAACATGAAATTCAGGAGGTCGCTATGACTGTGTTTAAATGCCTATACAGGTCGTCGTCGCCTTACGACAACAATTGGTTACAACCTATCAGTCGTAAATCGATCTGGTTGTAAGTCGGCCTGTATTTAATTTTGCAATGTTTTTCATTTTTTGTTTAGGCATTATTGTATTTTGTTCATTATTTTTACGGTCTCTTTACGTTTGTTACCATTTGTATCCTCTCTCTACACATCATTTTGTTTCTTATTCTCACGTTTGTTTGGTTTAATTCAAACTCTGCATACTACAGAACAGTTGGTTTAATATTTGCTAAATATACAAAAAAAAAGTATCACGTGTGATCAATAACATTCACTTTCTTTCCACCTTCATACTCTTTTGTCACCGCCAGTTTTGTATCGAAATCAACAGCCTTTCTTTGCTTTTTAGCAGGCTGAGAGGTACACAAAGACAATTTCTTGTTGGTAGACATCTTGGGGATATTTTGAAGAAAAAAAAAGACACAAAGGGACTCGGGGTGGATTAGGAAAAGCGTGTTGTACTGATGCTGCCCTAACACTGAGCTTCAGGCGCTCGGGGAATGCAAGCGCTGCTGGGAGCTGGGTCGGAAATTGTCGTAAACCAAGCTGTGAAAGATGTGACCAGAGAATTAGACATAACAATTCGCGGTCGTGTTCGTAAAGTCGTAAAGTCGCACAGTCGTAAGTCGCACAGATCGTAAGTCGCACAGGTCGTAAGTCGCACAGGTCGTAAGTCGCATAGGTCGTAAGTTAACGAAAGCCGGTTTTCATTAAATTATTGCTACATCATTGGCAAATTAAAAGTGACTGTTAAATGCATGAGTATTCATATTGTAGGTAGATAAAATATTCTTGAAATGATTTCAGTAAATCTATTGATGATCTGGCGAAAACAAAAGACAGAGACTGAA